>SNQJ01S0019067.1:36427-62291 GCA_010110895.2 Picea sitchensis
TGCTTGATACCCATTGTTGTAGGCGAATTCTACCAAGTGTAGGTAGTCTTCCCATTTAGATGGTTTTTCCATCACGTACATCCTTAGCATATCTTATATCACTTTGTTCACCTTCTCTGTCTATCCATCAGACTCAGGATGATAAGCAGTGTTGAAGTTCATATTTGTTCTGAATCCTTTGAGCAACCCCTTCTAGAACTTTGAGGTAAATTTTGGGTCCCTGTCAGACACAATTGTCTTGGGAATACCATGCAATCGTGTTATTTCCCTCATAAAAATATCAACAACATTAGTTTCCTTGTGAGTAGTCTTCAATGGAATAAAATGGCCATATTTCATAAACTTGTCCACCACCACCATGCTTGAGTCATGTTGCTTGCCGGTTTTGGGAAATCCTGTGATGAAATCCATTGTCACCACTTCCCACTTCCTCTCAGGGATGGGTAAAGGTTGCAACAACCTTGTTGGGTGCATGTGCTCAACTTTAACCTTCTGGCACTCCATACATCTGGTGAAGTATTCAACAATCTCTTTCTTCATGCATGGCCAAAAGTAATGGCTCTTGACTGCTTCCACAGTTTTCTGATATCCAGGGTGCCCTGCATGAGGCACATTATGCATTTCATTGAAAATCATAAGTTTCAAGTCTTAGACATTAGGTACATAAATTATATTCTTGTACAAAAGTGTTCCATCAGCTCCCAACTTATAATCTTCCACTTTATGTAGCATCTTACCATGATGTAGCTTTGCTACCAACTCCATGTACTGCAAATGTGTATTTGTAGCTTCCAAAATTCTTCCTTTAATATCAGTTCAGTACATGCTAATGGCTATAGCATGTAATTCATGCACTCTCCTGCTGAGTGCATCAACCATTTTGTTCTCTTTTCCTTTGATATGATTGATATCAAAGTCATATTCACAAAGAAACTCCAACCACCTACTCTTCCAATCATTCAAAGTTGGATGATCAAACAAATACTTCAGACTGTTATGGTCTGTCCTCAGTTCAAACCTCCTTCCCATGAGGTAATGCCTCCATTTCTTTAGAGCGTGCACTATGGCTTCCAACTCCAAATCATGAGTTGCATAGTTCCTTTCGTGCTCTTTCAACTTCCTAGATTCATAACAAATTATGAATCCATTCTGACTGAGGACTCATCCCAGTCCTTCTTTGCATGCATCTGTACACATTACAAAGTCTTCATTCAGATATGTAATCCTCAAGATTGGAGCATTGGTTAACAATTGCTTCAATTGTTGGAAGCTTCTCTCACAATCTTCTATCCACTGAAACTTCTTCTCTTTCCTTTGCAAGGAAGTGATAGGGTTAGCTATCCTCGAGAACACTGTAATGAACCTTCTTTAATATCCAGCTAGACCCATAAAGGATCTGACTTCTGTTACATTCTTTGGCACTGACCATTCTCTAATGGCCTCAATCTTCTCAGGATCTACAACTATCCCATCCTTTGAAATAATATGCCCTAAGTAATGGATCTACTCCTGATAAAACGAGCACTTTCTCAACTTGGAATATAGCTGGTTCTCTCTTATCACCTGAAACACCATCCTAAGATGGTGTTCATGCTCTTCCTCCGACTTGGAATACACTAGGATGTCATCCAGAAATACTATGACAAAATTGTCTAGATAGTCCCTGAATACACCATTCATTAGGCACATAAAAACAACGAGTGCATTCGACGNGATGGTGTTCATGCTCTTCCTCCGACTTGGAATACACTAGGATGTCATCCAGAAATACTATGACAAAATTGTCTAGATAGTCCCTGAATACACCATTCATTAGGCACATAAAAACAACGAGTGCATTCGACAGCCCAAACGACACCACTTTGAATTCGTAATGACCATACCTTGTTCTAAAGGTGGTCTTGTTGATGTCTTCATCCTTTATCCTTACCTGGTGATATCCCGACCTGAGGTCTATCTTCGAAAATATCTTCGCATCCTTCAACTGATCAAAGAGGTCATCAATCCTCGGTAGAGGATATTTGTTCTTTACAATTACTTTGTTCAATTGTCTGAAATCGATACACAATCTCAACGTCCCATTTTTCTTCTCCACGAACATGACCGAGGCACCCCAAGGTGACACACTTGGGCATATATACCCCTTCTTCAGAAGCTCTTCAAGCTGCAATTGTAGCTCTTTTAGCTCTGGCGTACTCCTTCTTTAAGGAGCTTTTGATACTGGAGCTACTCCAGGCATCAAGTTTACAGAGAATTCAATATCTCTTTTCGGAGGTAGTCTGGGTACCTCCTAGAATACATCTTCAAAATCCTTTAGTACTGCATGATCTCCAATCTTTGAGACTTCATCCTTAGATGCTTCCTCCACATGGGCTGCAAATAATTGACAGCCTTTTTTGTAGAACTTCTTCAGCTGCATTGCTGATATTTCTCTGATAGTAATAGCTCTGGGAATTCCTTGGACTATTCTCCAATTCCCTTCCTTATCCATTCAAGTGAATGCCTTGTTATGACAGTCCAAGATAACATAGTGCTAGTCCAACCAATCCATCCCAATTAGACAATCATAAGAACCTAAAGGTAGAATGTTCAATTCAGCCTTTGTGTTCAATCCATTCATGTCCACATGACAGGACTTAACCAACTCAGTGAATTTTCTCTTCGTTCCTATAGCCAAATGCACTAACCAAGACTTTTCTTGTTTGATTCTCGACAATTGCAAACTTTCAACCACTCTAGGATCTATATAACTATGGCTAGCCCCTGAATCAATTAAAATTGTAATGGCATGGTTGTTGATCATACCTTCTACTTCAATCATGTGCGACTGATATTCTACTTTCTTGTTGTCCATGACTGCGTAGATCCTTGGTACTCTACTACCCATGTCCTCCACTGTTTCTGCCTGCTGAACATTGTGGACAACTCTCACTTTGTCATTTCTATAGGGGAAATATTTGTACCTATCATTTCATTTACAACCCCAACATTCCATAGGTGGTTGTCTTGGCATTTTCCCACCCACTTCATCCTTCTTGGGATCTCTAAAAGATGGTTGTCCTTGAGGATTGTTCCTGAAAAATGGTGGTTTGTTTCCCTTTTTCCTTTGCTCCCTCTTAAACTTCTTCTTGTCTTCCCAAGCTTTTTGGAAAGTAGGATTTTTATTTTGCTGATCATATAAGCATTTTGTTGTCCTTAAATTTTCTTCCATAGTATTTGGGTCATCATACTGAATCTTGTTAGTGATGGAAGATGGAATTCCACTCAGATACCTTTGAATTTTGATAGTCTCGTCCTTGATGAAGGGAACATACTTCAACAATTCCAAAAACCTTCATTTATATTCATCAATGGTCATGCTACCCAGCTTGAGTTCAAAGAAATCTTTCATCTTCCTGTCATAGTATCTCTTAGTTAATTACTTCTTTTCAAAATGTCTCTTGAACTCTCTCCAAGTAACATTCTTCTCTCTCACGTGTTGTACTTGCACAAACTTCTCCCACCATACAGGTGCCTTTCCTTTAAGTTGGTAAATGGAAATTCTTCCCTCTGCATGAGAAGAATAATTTTGCAGTTGGAAATATTTCTTCATGCCCAGTAGCCAAGTCTCAACATCTTCATCTTTCTGGTGTTCTCTGTCAAAAGTAGGAGGTTTAATATTGTTCATTTCACCCTTTAGTTCATTCACTCTAGATCTACTATGTTTTCTGGTAGGAGATTGGATTGAACTACTGTGTTCCTCCTTATTGGAATGTTTTGAGGAGTGATGATGATGCCTGCTAACGCTTCTTGATCTTCTTTTCCTCTCAGGATTCTTGCGACTCCCTGTTTTTCTTGAGTCACTCTCCTTATCCAATTTCCTTTCAATTCTTTCCAGACTTTGCATCAACTTTAAGTTTAATTTTCCTTGTTAAACCCTGGATTTCATGAGCTTTCTATTATCAACTCAGTCAACCTGGGTGTCTTTCTGCAATCTTTCAATGATTTTCATCATACTCTCTTCCTTGTCCATCTCTCCTCCATGCCCATTGGAGTTCGATTCTTCCCCTTCTAAATGGACATCCATTCCTTTTAATTCATTCTCTGAATTGGAAGTATTATGTGCCTCCTCCATTTCTCTGCACTCTGTGGCAATTCACTATGGTCCTGACACTTGTTGAACTCTACAAAACACAACGTCCAGTCAACCGAAATTTGTCAGGCCATCATTCCTTAACAATTCCCACAACATTCATAAACCAATCTAATTTAAGAAAAGGTTTAGATTTAATTCTCTATGATTCTCATTCAATCAATAATCCCTGTAGATTTATTATTTCATAGCTCTGCTCTGCTAAGTTTTGGGGTGCTAGCCCCTTTCTCTCAGTACCCAACACATGCGACCATGGGTCATGACCAAGCGCTAGATCAATAAGCGCGTACTTGGGCCTTCGACTTTGGAAGATTTCCAAGCATAACACAATGATCAATTAGAGTTCCAAGTTTCCGAACTCGCGCAGTAGGGAGGATCAATCATCCACGTCTACCGAGCATCCAACGACTGACACTCACTGTGGAACCTTAGGTGTCTGTGTTTCGGGACTTCGAGACTTCGAAAGATGTCACATCTGCACACCTCGAACCATTAATCTCCAAACACTTCCAAGTCACCTTAGGTGACGTTATTACGTTACATCATTTAACGTTTTCCCAATTGTGGGGGCATGCAATGATGGTTTGGAGTAACCCGCCTTTCATCCCACTATTCTTCTAATGCTGACACATAACCCGTCAGTGAAACCATGGTTTGGATTGCGAGACCGCCTTGGAGAATTATCTTTCGTGCAACTTGGGTCCCCGCAATTCCTTCTGGCCATTGATCTTGATGTATCGTGATCAACACCACGGTGTCTCCTCTGACCTTTAATACATTACGTAACCTCGAGCCCCACTAACCTTTCTCAAATGGAATGCCACATGGTAGAATACTAGCAACTGATACGTGGCCCATCCAGATGGGTGACGCTCGTCACGTTGCAAATGCCATTTCAATCTTCCACAGGTTCTAAACCCACTGACACGTGGCACACATCCCATGTGTCCATGTCACCTCCAGGTGATTTCATCATGACTCACCAGTTCGACTCTTCGGCTTCGGGAGTTTTAACTCCTCTATGCTCACTTTTTCCTGGAGGATTTTCTCCCAGAGTTCACGATCTACCGACGGGTGTCCTCCTTCACGATGAATGTCTATCAGAGACTTAGGCACTTCAGGCTTTGGTAGTTTCAAACTCATAGCACTTGCCTCCTCTCGAAGTACTTCCACCTAAAGTACATGATCTCTTGACATGTGTCCTTCGTAACGGATTGTTGCGGTCTACTTCGGCCTTTGGGACTTCGAGAGTTTGTCACACTCCACACTTGAAATCCTTCGAACTGACTTTCCTTTTCCTTCTTGGACACAGATCTAATGGTCCAGTCTCCTTTGAACAACATATCTAACGACTGTTGTCACTCCTCCTTCTGAGCTTCGTTTCTTGAACCCCTTTCTCCTTAGAGGGTTGCTTTGACACTGAGTCAACTTTCAGATTTTTGTACTCTTTGCAACAGAACTTCGCATCCTTTCACGAGAAAAATCACTCTATTTCTCCCGATATTTTTGATTCAAAGACTTTGTCGATGCACTCCTTGCACTTAGGGACACTTTGAACCTCAATTTTTGTCCCTTTCAACAACAATTCACTCTGAAATATTTGTCTCGTTAAACACTAACATGGCCCATCCAGGCTCAGTGCTGTAACCACACTCTGATACCATATTGTAACATCCCCGACCATCCACAGACCGGGTAATGCTACCATGCAAAATTTATAGCTTATATGAAATATATGCATTTTAATGGAATTAACACAGTTAACATAGAGTTATTTCTATCATACAGACTTAAATAGAATTAAGAGTGATTCATACATGCAACAGAATACATGAAGAAATACAACATCGCAACAACATTCATAAAATACATAATTAAACACAATTATGATACTTATATTTTATCTGGAGTAAATCCACCAACTGTGTGCAGACCTTCCACAAGCCTCTCTGCCTTAGATCACACTTCTCATCACTCTCAGCAGTAGGTGACCCCTGATCTGGCACTAAACTCCACCGGACAAGGTAATTCTAGGCTTGGCAAGGACAACAAGGATGTTTCACAAAACAACAGGAATGACCTTTTATCCCAGGAGCCACTTACGCCCACAACAAGCAGACCCTCATTCCCCACACACCTGCTCCACCCCATGAGGATACACCTTCACTAATACAAGTCCGTCGACCAATACACCTCCCTTACCTTGGGCTTCAACAACAGGCTGGACCAGAAGTCTTAGAGTACTATGGCTGCTATGGGACTCCCTTCCAAGAGAACTCACTTCCTAGTAGACTCTCTCACCTGGGAGAACTGCTCGCAGGTCTAATAACCAGTCTTCAACTCAGCTACAGCCGGGTGTGGTTGACAGCAACAACAACAACACAGGGTAAAATAGGTATGGACACCCGAAAAGGAAACAACCTAACGCTAAGTCACAACACGGCTCATGAGACTTCAATTGTGTCTAGCTTCATAGGAAACAACACAAGATGACTTCCCCATCCTGGTTTTAGATATGTGTGTGGTTAGGTAGAGGTCAGACACAAAGGCAAGAACGGGTTCACGTACATGATGGGAGAATGGCAGAATGAACAATCTTCCCATGAGGGCTTCCTTCTCTGTGTGTGGGTATGCAAAGGCAGACACCGAGGCCAAATGGTTCATATGTAGGGTGACAGAATGAACTCCCCTCCCCCCCCCCAAACATAGATGACACTTCAACTTTTAACTGCATGATCCCAGGTCGACACTTGTCTTCCTAGAGCTGCATGCGCTCCATTTAGCTTACGTCCCCAACCACTAGGAACTTAGGATAACAAAATCATATAATGTTCACTTTAGTCTTCAAGAAATAATATTAAAATATTATTCCTCTAGAGGTAATCCCCCTAGCTTAGCCCCTAGACCCAAATACTTAGCCCCCCTTTCATTACCCTACCTAGTGGAGCTTAGTCCCCCATAACTCTTCTTCGTGGAGGGTCTACACGCAACAATGTTTATATTTTTATTAATGATATGCATAATTACATATACAAACAAAATCAAGCTCCTGGCCTTGGCATCTGGCTCACCAGCCTAATAAAGACATAAGTTTTTCAGCTTCTAACCACTTGGCTCACCAGCCTATAAGCAAAAATTACAATTCAGAAGGGGCTCGACCTTGGGGTATTACAGGTTATATCTCTGATATATCTCTCTTATTTTATTGGATATCTGATATATCTCTATACATTTATTTATTATATCTTCGCTCTCATTTCGTGCTGAAAATAATCCAGATCACATGCTTTGGTCATTAAAATAAAATAAAAAAAATGGGTCTAAATTTTTCACAAAGTTCCCATCTCCCCCAAAAAATTTCTACTTACTGATATATTTCCATTCTTCCAAAGAGCACCTCAACGAAATTTCATATAAGGAAGGTAAACCTTCTATAATTTGATCTATGCTTTGGCTACCATAGTACCAAGTGGATTCCACATCAATTTTTATTACTAACACATGTGGAGATAGTCACATGTGGTATTTAAAGAATATTCTAGAGGGTTCAAAACCCTAACCATATTTGGGGGTTTAGGAATGTAAAAAACCTAACCCTAACCTTATATGGCTATCAATATATATGTTAAAAAAAGGGATTTGTAAGGAAAAGAATCTGTTTCATTTCTACTGCAATGATTAAGTATTCTATAACTGAGAAAAGACAAGGAATAATCCATTTTAATAGAACATAGGAAGAAGAAGGCCGTATAGTACCCATTTAGAACATAATGCCTATTACCTCCCTTGCTGGGTGTCAAAGTCCTAATCACAAGGTGAGACCCTAAGGGAAACTCTAGGTAATCCACCAATGTCAGCTCAATGGATTTACATTTCTTACATTAGACTGGACATGGTCCTAGTCAGGGGGGGCTTCCCTAAGATCAACTAAGATCAATGTGTTATAATGTATAGTGGGAGAAAAAGAGAGCTTAGTGTTATTATTCTTTGATTTAGTGATCATGATTAATGTATTTGATTACTCCACTTAAATCTAATTTCAAATTAGCTTTGAAGACTAACTAATGCAACACAAGGATAAATAAAAGCAAGTAGATTCGATATTATGCTATGAAACTTGAAATACACTTGCTTATAAAAGAATAAAGATCAATTGTGATTTTTTAGTAAAGATAATAAGCATAGAAATTAATTTAAAAGAGATGCATGAACAACCTACTTATCAAAAGTAACACAAGTGACAAACAAGGCTAGATATATCAAATTAATTTAGGATTTTTACAAAGAACAAGTATATTTACCAAATGAACATGAAATTTAATGTAAGATTTGATTTTAAGATGTTGGTTCTAAGACACATTTCAAATTTCAAATTAACTTATAAAAACCCTAAACAAAATATGAAGAAATAATGAAACTAGGGCATAATCACATAATACATCTAGGGATTTAATCCCTAGAGTGTTGTATTTCAAATCTCAATATGTGTAAATGATATTATAACTTCAGTAAATTCCAAAGTTATAACCGATCCTCAACAATGTTCTTTCAGAAGAAACAAAACAATGCCAAACTAGTTTAAGAAAGAGAAAGATGTCTAGGTTCTTTAGGTATATAACTCATAATTCCAATCCAAAATATCTTTGTGTGATTTTATTAGATACCAAAATCATATCTAAAACATGAAATTAATATGTCCAACTACCAAAAAAAAGAGACCAAACAAGGAAAAAGATCTAGGGTTTAAGCTAAAGAATTGGGGTGATTTTTCAAATATATATTCAATTATTTTATTCTATGAAATAAATCAGATATAAAAAGATAAATTAATTCCCTATTAATATCTTGGGGCAAAGCACACAATAAGGGCCCATACAAGCAAGACATGCTAGGGTTTTGGAGGTAGTTTTAGCGATTTTCTTGAGGGAATAAGACATAGTATTAATATGTACTTTTTGAGGTTTTTATTTTTTAAATGCAATAATGTTTTTATTGTAAATTTCTGTAGTAAATTCCATATTGCAAGATAAACAAAAATAAAGGTAAAAAGAGACAATTTTTGGATTTTTTGGGTTGAGAAGGGAAGAAGACTAGTTCCTTGATTTGTTTTGGGAAATGGTGTCAAAACACATCTTGAGGGATAAATTGTTATAAGGATCTAAAGGGGAAATAGGGCTATCAAAACAATATCCTACAAACCCTTTATCTAGCTAAGGAATTACTACAAGTAAATGAAAAGGAGGGGCACATCACCTCCAAAACTACTAGAGAGTGATTTCACTTGATAAGGGATTGAATGTTGCTTTTGTTCATAAGGAATAATAGGGAAAGGACTCACAAAATTCAAGAGAATAAACAAAAGGTAAAACTTACCTCTCCAACATAGTGATGCCATTCCTCTATGGAGGTTAAGTACATTTTTATAAGACTTCCAAACCTGTAATAAAACCTTAACTAGTTTTCCCCAAGAATCATTTTCGACATTTCATGAAAGTTTAATCATCTATCATTGCAAAATCTTAGACACGAGACAAGTGAAAATTAACTTTATTCCAATAACTTCCAAATGATTTACAAATGAGGTGGAGGGTATTGTCTATAAGAGAAGATATCAATGACATCTACAATAGACTATAATTATATCTTAACAAACACCCATACATATGCTAAAGAAAGTAATATCCTCTAATAAACAAAGGAGGATCTAGTCAACAACAATAAAATATGGTGGAAAATGCCACATGTACAATATATGAGGATGGGTGCCTCTACAATGTGAAATACCTCATAGAAATGTGTCCCAAGAATGAACTATTCATCAAGAGAGTGGGGCATCCTTAAATGAGTGGTAAAAAATGTGGTGCTAATATTCATGTGGTAGATTTTAAAAGAACCATAATTGTGTCAATGTTTACCTGAATTTTTCGTTATGACCACATTATCGAAATCCCATATCTATTATACATCTAATGGCATTAATTCTATGGAACTATAGGAACTTTGTCAAAATATGACTTCTCTTAAAGCTAGGATTCCCTCAAAATATGTGCAACAATATCAAGTGGACATCCCCCTCAAAAGTGTGATATACATGGTCAAAATACAATATAATCCCTCCTCTATGAAGGTTTATGTTATCAAAATAATACAATATGTACTCAAAATGCTCAATGAGACCCTTTGATGTTTTTATCCAACAAAAATAAGAGGGTCATCCCCTCAAATTCTCTAAGAAATACTCAAATTCCTCACATGTGAGAATAAGGTCTCTCAAGGTGGGTCACTCCTCTAAATCGTCCAACATCCTCCTCAAAATATTCCAAATGAGTGCAAAGTAGGCATGTTTCATCCTAAAATGCAACAACATTGGTCAAATGGTCCAAGAGGGGAAGTCGACCCCTCAAAATGAGTGATGATATGACACATGTGACATACAAAGAGGGTGCATGGTCCTTTCACAATTCCCAATGCAAGTATCATAGTTCCCTAGGTAGATCACAATGCTCTAGGTAGTGTACAAAATGGCCAATATAGTCACAGATATTGATGTAGGTACATAGGTCGCAATGTAGGTACATATATATTGAGGCAAGTACACAAATCCCAATGAAACATGAATGAGGAGTAATGTCAAAATGAAAGTGCCATTAGGTGGAGAAACAATAAAGTATCATATTCTAACTTCACAATGACTCATTGAATTATACCATTTTCTAAGTTTAACCATGGTGAGGACAACAATAAACTCTATTACATGTGACAACTCCTAAAGAAAGAAGTAGTCCCTAGGACGCTCTATTAAGGGTATGTGTTATGATGGATGATATGGAAAAGGTAGGTAAATTCATGATTTTAATTTCATAGAAACATAAGTTTTGTTAAATATATACAGGATCATTTTTAGCAATGAGATGCCACTCATTGACACACTTTCTTTCTACCCCTTTCCTTGTCTTTTTCTTTATTTATTTGGATTAGTCCCTTTTATTTAGATATGAATTGTTAATAATGGTACTTGGGGAATTGGCGTCATATCATGGTGGCATGGATCGAACTTTTTTATTTATATTTGTACATTTTTGGATGCATCAACCTCGAGCTTATAGCTCTTAATCTGAGTATTTTTCCATGGGACTATGAAGCCTGAACCTTTCTATGGCATATGGCAAACCATCCACGAGTAGGAGAATATAATATATACATGAAATAATGGGGAAGATTAAAAATGTTCCATATGATTTGGGATATGGAGACAATACACCTTCCTAGGCCTCTAGTAGTACAACTCAACCCAAGAGTGACAACACTTATCTAAAGTATGACTTTGATCCACCATAATGAAACAAGGAAAATAATAACAATTTAGAGAATTGTGATCTGTTATTGGACTTAACCAGTGTTCACCATGGTCATGACAAGTACATGAAACACTATCACCGTACATGATCAAGTAAATAAAGATAAGATGATGTACAATACATCAAGCCTCATAATCATAATAATCAATAGAGAATCATGAGTAAAACATCATCATCACTATACCAAACCAACTAACCATGCTATCATCATCATGAAATCATCAAAGGAATGCCCATTATGCAAGGAATATAATCATGAAGAAACATATCTAACACACAATATTTGGAAAATCAATCTGAAGTGCCCACAATCATATGCCAATTGGAACATCATACCACTAAGAGGGTGGTTGTCATGCAAAAATCTATATCATGAGATGATAATTACATGGTTATATTTCATACAATATGAGGGGTAACATTTGGCTCCAACATAGGGACATGTTCTCTATGGATAAGAGTACATGAGAACTCGAGAATCTTAATCATGCCTACACTATGAATACACCCTTAAAATCGAATGATGGTCATAAGTAACAAAAGAAACATGGAAATATGATCACCTTGTTCCACCACAAAATGAATTAGAAACAAAATCCATTTATTCAAAGCAATTAAGGATGCATTAAATCAATAGTATTCTAAACTTGATCTAAGACATGAAAATACATGCATGAAAGTTAACAATCAAAATGAAGTAAAATGCCAAAATAAAGCAAGGAAAGGAAGAACACAACCTATGCTACTACTCAAATGAGCTTATTCATTCCTAACCTACTCTACTTAGCATGTGAAAATGAAAATCCTAGGTGTAATCATTTTTATTTCAAAAGGTTTATATAGGTCAGGAAGATGCAAGACCAAATCAAAACATTTATGAAAATGTGCCTCAACGTATTTGTTCCATTTAAAAGTGACATGATACAACTAGTGAAGCCACATGCTCATCTCATTAATGCCACTACGATTTCATTTATTCTTGGTCATATAACACAATAAGGAGATGTTCATCACCAAGTGAGCACGAGATATAAAATATATGATGTGATGGCTACAATATGTAATTAAATCATAAGCATCGTATCCCATACAAAAATCTATGAGATAGTAGCAAAACCAAACACTTGACATGTCAATCCAATTATGAAGAGGGTTGATATAAGGTCTAGAAAATGCATGTGGAAACACCTCCTCAATCTACAAAAAGTATACAATATGCCTTGTTATCCCGTTACATCTAGGAGTAACTTGAGAAGATATTTTATTGTATGATCCACATTAAAGATATCATATCCACAAATGACATCCACGGTTCTCCATAGAAATATGATCGATGATGCTTCCCACATATTTCTTAGCTCACTCTTACTTGATGACTATGGTGCTTGACCCATAGTAGGTAACTTGTTCCAATACTACATATTGAGTGTTAATGCTTTATGTGCTTGTCATGAAATTAGTGATCAAGCAATTGAGTTATATAATGGATCACGATGCTCTAAATTTGTCCATTTTCCCTTGTTTCACCTTGGTGGTTATCATCCCCTCCTCAATAAGTGTTTTCATTCTTGTTTAGAGTTTTAATACTAGGGCGATTTGATAGGGGTAGTGTGTCCATATCCTAATCCATACATAAAATTATCCATATTTCCCTATCTCCATTGTTCCCTCTTTTGAGTTGGTGGTGACATGTCACATAGGCAGGTTCATGCTTCATAATCCTAAGAGAAGAAGGAAATTGAATTCTCAAGGTTGATGCAGTTATATACATATGAAAAAAAAGGAAAAGAGAAAAGTGCTAAAATCAAAATGAAAATAAAATATTAAATGAAAGAAAGAAAAGCATGAGCAATTCCCCCTTGTTATGATGCCATCACCCCAAGTACTATGCAAAGAATGCATATATAAAAAAGGACTAGATGAAATTCAAAAGACAAAAAGGGTTGAATAAATAAAGAAAAAGTTAAATAGAGATTTGGAAAGACACAATGTTGAGGAAAGGTAAATTGATTGCATAAGCACTACCTTAGACAAAGGCACTCATGTGGATGAATATATTACATAGCCTCACATTACTATGCATGTCACTCATGAATTTAAACCCCACTCCATACAATATGTTGTAACTAAATTTTATCATTAATTCCTTTACAAAAGAAAGAAAATATTTTCTCTAGTTATTACCTAGCTCAATTCATTTTATTAACTCGTTCTATTCAATTATAAAATAGTTTTATTAAAAAAAACACTAAATATTATAATCTTCTAAGTTGATCAAACTCATATCTAGCTATCATTTAAAGTGTGAAATAAATGAGCAGGATTACCTCTCATATACAAAGTTGCAATCATGTTAATCACACCTTTCATACCCGACATATCTAACGATCCAAAATTAACATGATCAACAACTCTTAATTGTTTTTAGAAGTGAAGTTACCCATGATTTAATCACATAGTTGATACCCGAAAAGATCTAATGGTTCTAACACTTTTAAGGTTGATGGCCCTAATTAAATTCAGGCTTGAACATAACCACCAGTTAACGAATACTTGTGCATTCGAAAATCTAACGGTTATGCAAGAGTTTAATCTAACGGTTCAAATTCCTTTCACGACTAAACATGCATATAAATTAAAGGATTATGTACTATATGAATTAATCAGGTGAAGACACATGGATTCCACTTATAGTTCATGGTTAAAGTTACGGTGTATTACATCAGTTGATTGAAATCTCACATGTTAATGCCTTAAATTAAATTCACTCCACATGCGTCATATTTTAAAGTTGGTTGTCATTGATGTCAACCCTAGAGCGTTCGAGATACTGAAGAGTTGTGGTCACGATTGATGGTGAGTTAGTTGTCATTGATTTCAATAAGAGTGGTTGATGTTAGCTGATGTAATGGGTGCATTTGATGAAGTCTACATGAAGCTCCAGAGGTGTGGTCATGAGACGCCAAGTTGTGTGAGGAATAAAGACATGAAGGAGAGTGAAAATGTAGGTAACAAAATCATAGATGTGTATTCTTCATAATTTTGTTTCTAGTGATAGGTGGTACGCCACGTGATTCCTCACTATTGAGGAGTTATGGCCTTGTGAAGTTAGAAGACCCAAAGAATGCTCAAGAATCCCCTAGTTGGTTATAACTCTTTAATGAAAGGCTAAAGTGGTTGTAACAAGAAAAGTCAAGAAGCCACTAGGATTAAGGAAATAGGTTACCCAACAAAAGTATAAATACACCTCAGGGAGTCATTCAAAAACACATTTACACACACATTCATTGAATATCTATGTTAAAAATTATTTTGGTCACCCCAGTGATCCACTGACAACATGTGTTCATGTTCCCTGAAAAGATAAAAGAGTCTTTCTCCATGAAGAGAGTGATTTTCTTTCCTTTCTGAAAAACCTTATTAAATAAGGTCATCGCACCCTGCAATATGCATGGGGTGTGATGATGCCTGATCACCGCATCCTACTCTAGAGCTAGACTATGACGTCTCCGTAGGATGCCTTATACCTAGGGTGCAACGATGCTAAAAGCTAAGGAAAAGACAAACTTCACGAATTTTCTAGAAGGGGATCTTCTAGACGGTGAAGTGGCCTCCGAACGGTTTGGATCTTACTCGCTTTTTTGATTTGGTGGGATGATCCTAATCTCCTCATCCATCTCTCTTTCCAACTATATAAAGAGGGATATCTCATGGAAAAGGCTAAGGTTGAATAGGCTAAGATTTGTATGGAGAGTTCTACTTCCTCTTGAGAGCTCTGCTTTAGTTCTATAAGCTACATGGTGGATCTTCTTCATTAAAAGGATTTGGAACAAAGGTGTGTGTGTTGGAGCAAAGGTCCATTGAAAGGGGACCTTGGAACATCAAGGATTTGATTGTATTCTCCACTTTCCATTTAATATGATACAACGATATGTTTCTTTCCCATAAAACTAGTCTTGTTTTATTGTATGATTCCTTGATCACATACATAAGTTCTTGTTGAGTATATTGTGTTGCTTTCACTTTGGTTGGCTTGTGTTCCCTTGCAAGTTCAATATCACAGGAGCATTGAAACGAGGATAGGATGGAAATGGCAAGAGGAAACGACATTTAAAAGGTATGTTGTCTATCTCTTGTTAGCTATTAAACTCAATAATTAGAGCTTAGGGAAACTCTTATATTATGTTCTGTTTTTTTCTAGTTTCTAGTGGAATCTAGGGAGATCCGTTTATGTTTGCATTTGCTGATTAATCCAATAACAATATATCTTGTGAGAAAGTGATCTTTTGGCTAGTTTGCGACAATGAAATATGAGGTAGAGACAAGTGAGAAGTGTGGGAGTTTCAAGGTTGCAGAGGAGAGCGTAAATTTATGAGGAAACCCTAATTTATCAGGCCTTCACGAATCATATAGAGGGTGTCAGGAAAGGCACCCCCGCGGGTTACATAGTGCTCATCAAGTGAGGCCTTGCATGACACATAGTCTTTGTCCCACGAGGACAAGACATAAGTGAAGGATGATGATAGTGCTAGCTCGCTGAGGAATAAGGTAAATCTATAGGTCTATGTATCAGGATCAGCTGCACCAAGTCAGTTATAGATGTAAATGCATGTTATTTTATGTGTTATGAGATCACATCTTGGTGATATTAAGGAACATGCTTAAGGGATATCTTTGTGAGTTTTTGTATATGCCTTGAGGCACATCTTAGATGTATGGTACATCTTGGTTGAGGTATATTTGTTAAGGTAAATTGTTGGTGCATATATTGGAGATATTGGCACATGGTTTATACTTGAGGCACATGGTTTGAGCTACATCTTCGTTAGATGTTGATGATGTAATGATTATGCCTTTGGTATCTTGTTGAGGCATTGGTATATGTATGAAGCACATATTTGGTGCATTGTATGAGGCATATTCTTGGTACATGTATGAGGTGCATGTCTTGGTGATATTGGTGCATGTTGAGGCACACCTTAGTGATGTTGTGGTAGAACATCTTGGGTATATTGGTATCTTGTTATTGTGTCTATATTGGTTATGGTTGAGGCACTTCATTGATGGTATCCTATGATATGATACATGGTTTATGCATGAGACGATACATGGTTGATGTACTTGGTATAGTACATGGTTGATGTAATTGGTGTGGTATAGGCTTGGTATATGGTATGGTACATGTTTGATGTATGATATGGTACAGGGTTGATACATGGTTTGGTACAGGTATTGGTGCATTGTTGATGCATGGTTTGGTACAAATTTTGGTGCATGGTTGATGCACTTTTTGGTACAGGTTTTGGTGTATGGTTAATTTAGGGTTTGGTACAGGTGTTGGTGCATGGTTTGGTACAAGTGTTGGTGCATGGTTTATACATATTGATGTACATGGTTAATTTACATGGTTTGATGATGGTATCCATGTGAGAGGATCTGGTTTTGTTGATTTTGAGTATCAATAGTGGTGACAGGTTGATGGTATGTCAGTGATAGTGATATTGGCAGTGATGAGTTGATGTGACATGTTGACATGTGACATGTTGATGTGATAGTGGCAGTGACAATGACAAGTTGGATACACTAACAAGTTGAAAGGTTACAAGTTGATGTGACAATGAAAATGGAAGTGGATGCGGTAGTGACAGTTGGTCTACACTTATATTTCAGGGCCACATGACGGGGCAAGGACAAGAGGTCGTAGCCTCCTTCCGATTGGTGTTGGAGAACTCGGGAAGTTGGAGCTTCCTTCAGGTTGGAGCCTGAGAATCAAGGGGTTGTATCCTCCTTCCATTTGGTGCTGAAGAACACATGGAGTTGGATCTTCCTTAGAGCCTGCGAATCAGAGGGTTGTAGCCTCCTTCGGGTTGGAGTCAGAGAATTCAAGGAGTTGTATATTCCTTCAGGTTGGAGCTTGTAAATAGGGAATTGTATCCTCCTTCCATTTTTAGTTGGAGAATTCGTAATTTGGTGCTTCAAATGAATGCATTCTTTGATATATAAGAATTCATTCTGTTGTTTTCTCCCATTTGGGTTTCAACGTAAATTCTAGTGTACTGTGTATTTGATGTGATGCTGCTTATGATTATATGATCATGATTTATTGAATAAAATCATAGATGATACATTGATGATATACGATTGATAAATTTCAAGTTTATATATTATGGTTAAAAGTGGTAAAAGTGCTCATACGGATTCACCCCCACCTCTCAGTATTCCAACACGTCGGTCGTTGAAATAATACTAATTACATAAAGGGTGGAAGATTAGGTCATTATTCATTTGGGAGAGTCTGCGTGAGGAGCTATGATACTGGTAAAAGCTAAATTCCTGCTATTCATACTAGAAAAAAGGTAAGAAATCAAAACCTAATACGCATTTTCCGATTTTAAAGCTCATATTGTGAAAGAAAGAGCATAATGTTGGCTAGAAAGACAAAGATTTTGCAAGCATAATTAGGAGAAGATAACCAACACATTAGTGATGTCTTAGCTGTTTTTTATGATACAGAAATGAGTTCTGAGTCTTCCATACAAATCACAAATCTTAATAACCAAAGGCGTTAAACAAATTTTGAACATGCATGGCTTTGTAAGAGTAATCTGTTTTAAACTCTCATTCATTGGGTTTATAATGACCTTGAACTCATTCAAACATTCGTGAAGATTTATAATGTGGAAACTCATTTTATCATTTTATCCAACAACTTGTGTAATGTCTGTTCAATATCCACATAAAGTATAGCTAAAATGTTGAATTTACCTCTAGGTAATTCTCCTATATTAGAGCTCGACCTGTTAAAAAGGGTTGAAGGTTGGTCAATGGAAAAAAGGAAGAAAGTTATAATTTTTTTTACCATTGATCGTTCATACACTTTAAAAGAGTTTCTGATTAGGGATGAGGTTTTTTCTCAAATGGCTAGGATTATGGTGTCAGTAATACCTTCTATCCTCGGATATGTTGACAATACCTTAATTAATGAAGTCACTCTAGTTATTATGGATGAAATTACAAATGATAAAAATGAGTCTAAATTTGATTATGCAAGCTTTTTGGCTCATGTTATTCACTTTTAATTAGCATCATTTGAAGGATTGAAATCATTTAGATATCAATCTTATCTCTTCTTTTTAGTGTTATTTTCTCAGTCATAATTTTATGAAAAAAAAGGTCTTTGACTTGTTAAAAAAGACAAAGCTAGAAATGAACTTCCTGTCACAAAATGGAGTTCTATTTTAACAGTCTCAGAAGATGAAGATGGATTTCTACAGTTTTCCAATCAATTTATATTTAACACTTATGAACTTCTCATGGGACATGATCCTCCTAGAATGAGATTTTCTTATCAACAAAAAATACAATTACACCCTTTTATGAGAGTAGGTGATTGGTTCGTTTTCAAGGAATTTACTAAAGTTAGAATTTATGGATTCAAACTATAACCTTATCAATTACCCATTTATATTCCTCCTAGATTGTTTACCTTAGAATATTGCAGACAAAGATTAATGACTGATCAGTTGCATTTTGTCTCAAAGAGAAAAAAAGGGTTATTTCTCCTTACCTGCAGAAGTTTCCTCTTTCCTTATTAAAAGTAGTCCAACCATTGATTACATAAATAAATTGTTAACATACTATCACTTGAAAAATGATATATCATGGAAGTCTGATGCCTGTCATGTTATATCCGAACAACATAATAATTTTGGATTACCTGTTTATCAACATTGTCCAAATACTACTATTGAAATGACATTTGAAAAGAACACCTAGAAAGAGGTGCAATTTTTTTATTATTATGAAGAATTCAATCATAAAGACCAAGATGGAAACATAATTTAAAGAAAAAATTGCAGTAACAACTGGAGAAGAGATTCAGTCCAGTGATCCTGAGTGTATAATCATGGGAGATAAATAATTAGAAAACATCAATGAGCTAGGGAATGAGCTTTCAAGCATGACAGTGGAAGAAACCGAAGATGATAATCCATAGTAGAGAGAAAACAAAGAAATAAAATTGTTAAATACATTCAATCAAGAAATTGAAGAAGTGCAAGAATACATTTCAAAGCAAATTAATTCCCTTCTTGGAGAATTGGAGAAAAATAAATAAGAAGGACCCCTGGTCATGGTTTCTTCTGGTTTTCCTGCAAAAAATGAACATAGTTGATCCTCGGTCATTAAGGAAAATACCTTGGATGAAAACCAAGAATTATCAGGGCCAAGGTTCATAAATTCAAATGATGTAAAAAATAATCAATTCAATCTCTTGGTCATGCAACTAGAGATAAAAAAAAGTATTGGATTGACATAATACAAGACTACCTTAGTGGGAGTATATCTAACACAATTTAATGACTTTGATTTAGTTGAATGGCATAAAAAAATTGGTTATATCGTAGCTCGAAGAATGATTCAATCATCAGTGAATGTAAGGAAACTACAAAATGTAGTTGTCAAACTATCTCAACAATTGAGTAGTGAGAAAAAAATTAATAGAATTAAAGAAAACAAAGTTAGAGAATTGGAAGGACAAATTGGATCAATAACTAATGGAAATAAGGAAACTAAAAATTTCAAAGCTATTCTGGACGAGAAAGAAAAAGAGATAAGAAGTCTAAAAGCTCGGTTGAAAATTTCTCATTTTCAACTTAGAGAATCCAAATAATTAATTGAAGCTTATCAAGCAAAGGAAAAATTCAGCTCATAGAAAGTCACTTCAAAAGAAAATGTAACAACTCTTGAAAAATAAATCATTGAATTGAAATTAGAGAAAGAGAGTCTTTAGAATAAAGTTTCTGGATAAGTAAATAAAGGAAGTCAGTTTCATGATTCTTTATTAATGTCACCCATGGTTATTTCAAGCTCAACCATAGTCCCACTAGAAAATAATAAGAAAAAGGGAAAGAACATAGCCAAACTTGAAGAGGAGTTGGAAAGTAAAACTCAAAAAATAAATATTCTAATTAAAGAAAATGAAATCTTGAGAAAGCTTCTTGAAGATACATTAGAATAAACCGCTGGTACACAACACTTAGTTGAAGCAAGGCAAATATTGTGGGATCAAATTATTCAAGTTATGGAGAAATTCAGGACCCACTTGGAAATATACCAGTTCTATGAAATAATGACCATAAAAAATGCATAGTTTGATATAAAAAATAATGTATCTGAAATTGAAAAGAAGATGCCTCAGGATGAAAAGATTATTGAGTTTATCAATTCTCTTTCTGATTAGGAATTAAAAGATTCTGTAGTGACATATAGATTTGATGTTGTCTTAAATTTCAGAAATTTCATAGAAAAGGCGTAGCTTCTCAAAGCATTGGTTAAAAAGATTAAAGAATTTCATTAGGTGATAATTAAATTTAAAAGACAATTCATAAAGGTTAGAAAACTTGGTTTACCATATGCCTGGTCAACTAATCCTTGGATTCCACCTAAGTAAGACTATATAAAAATGCCGGTATCTTGTAGAGATGATATGAAGTTTGACATTGGTGAAATATATGGGAAAACTATTGATAAATCTTTGGGAAAATATTTTACTATTCTGATGATGCTCACTGATTTGTTAATCAATAAACTTTCCAACCCTTATTATTTATCCACAGAACCTGAAGTTTTGTTCAGAAAGATGTCGAAACAACCATTTCCCTCAAATATTGAATATAACAAAATTCTTAGATTCAAGATCATCATGACGAACCTTCATCACTAAATGATTATTCAAACAGACGAATAGAAAGAAACCACTACAGTAATTCCTAATATTGTTGAGACCAACCATCAAAGTCAAAGAGGAGCGACCCACAAAGGGAAGAAAATTTTCATAAGGAGACAAAAACTAGCCATTTACCTTTAATCAAGAAAACTCAAGTTGGTCCAAAGATGAGAGGAAAAAATTAGTTTTTATTTTAATTTACTTTAATTTCAAAAGTTAATTTCAAGATAGTTATTTGACCATTACGAAAATAACTATAAAAATATTTTTTGAAGACTCTCAAGGGATCGACATTTTCATGAAAGACATACACTGCTTTCTGAGAATTCACTGGCATGAGAATGATGATCTTTCAGATCTTTAATAACATCTTTGTTTGATTTTGAAATAAGATTCAACACCAATTTTTATTGGCATTTATGTTATGTTAGTGTTTTACTTTCATTTATATGTATTTTTGCTTCTCTCTTATATCAATTGATTAAAGTATGAATCTTTTTCATTGGGTAGACATGATCTTCCTTTGATTTTTATTCATTTTAGAATGATGGTTTTCAAGTTAACATACAGATTTGGCTTGAAATTGTATTTATATTGAGATTTTATATGAATGATATTAGTTAGTCTAATATACCAGGTATTTACTACTATATATGATGTGAATGTTGTTCATGGAATATTTCTGTAATGGCACTAGTTATTTTCTTTTATTTATTTTCTTGTGATCACTTTATCTTTGAGAACATGCTTCTTAAACCTAAAATGATCAGATCTCATTTATTTATTTCTTATTTGAAGTGAACTAAGGTCTTGTTCTATTTGATATAGTCTGATATTCATTTGATAAAGCTGCCTTGTTTCATTACCTCATCGATGTTGTTGGAACTTGGATATTCTGATTGATTATGATATTTCTTTAAATCTTACCTACCTTTCATGTTTAATTTTAGAATGGATACCCCCTCTGGCTCCTAGATTTTTCAAAGAGAGCCTAAAGAGGGAAGATGCTTCTAAAGGGACTCATTGGGTGCCTTGGAATTGTTCTTTAAAAAGAACAACCCAAGGAAAAACAAAATATATCATCACACATGTTCATTGATGGTTTTCTTGGGAAACTTCTCCTCCTGGGTACTGACACATGTAATAGGGGCTAAACATAACCCTCCCATACCTAAACTTTGCAAATGGTGTGAATTCTATGGGTTATTGTGAAGTTTGAAGATGATTCTTAATGATATATATCTAATGTCATTTACATTTGACACGACTCACTTATTATGGTGTATTGGACTTGTCTACATGCCTTCGGATTGATACATGTGGTCACATGAGCCCCCCTCCTTGGATGATGTAATTTGCATGGGTATTGAATTCGATTGAGCCTTTTTACTTTGGAGAACAATGAGGGGTTACTTGCACACTTTATGGAGGACACCCCACATACTTTTAGAGGTTGTTTCACTTCTTTGTGGGATGTTGCACCCTTGTTGAGACATCCTAGCACCTTGTTGGAGATGACATGGAACCTTTGGAAGGGACATCCTACATTTTCATGATGATTTGGAACCTTTGATGAGACGTCACATATTTTGAGCACAAGATATGAAACTTGAGGGTGAAACATTGCACCTCTTGGAGGGAATGTTTCACTTTTTGAGCCCTTACACACTAATTTGGAGCGATCCATCCACAATTGGAGATAATTTATGCCATTTGTGTGTCCCTTATCATACATTTATGAGGGAAAATATGGAATTAGAGAAATTTTACTTGAATTTAGGAGAATTGTTGAAGGCCTTGTTGACCTATCCACTCATGTATCATGGATTATTTATGTAATATGGCCTTATCTCCAGGGCTTGTAAAGAGATAATATAATATTTAATTTTCTTAGGGATTTTCTAGGAGAATAATGCTATTTTAATGAGAGTGTGATAGATCTCTCATATAAATAAGAGAATCACTTCTCATTTGTATAATTTCTACTTGTTGATAACTACTACTAGTGTATTATTTATCTTCTCTAAAATCGTTATGGATGGATAGTACGGGTGACATCTTGTGGAGAATGTCTTGTGGATGGCTTTACTTCATTATGGATGCTCATGGATAGGGTTTGGAATATTGAAATATTTCTTGAGTAAGTGGTCTCACTTTATCTTGTGTATTTTGTTTATGAATAATTACAAGTGTAATTGTGATTCTCTAGTGGTGGTTGTGCACTATTCTCTTCATATTTTTCTTGAACAAATCCCTCTTTTCATAACTCCTGGAATATTACTAGTGGAGTATGTTCCCTTGAATCATCTTGAAATTTTGTAAGGAACTATGAGGATCTTCTAGGGTTTATAGTTGACAACCATAAATATACATACATATCCTTAAGGGAGTCCTTAATTAACTCCATATGCCCCCCCCAAATATAGTGGGAACTGGTCTTCTCCCTTGATTCAATCATAAACCTAAATAAAAATTTGATTTTATGTTTTAGGGTAAATTTAGGGTTTTATTTATCTTACATTTAATTTTTATCCATCAAAAACCCTATATGTATAAAGTTTTCATGCATATTTTTGACCTAAAGTTATAGGGTTTTATAACATGTTCTTGACCTAAAATTCTAGATTTATCTTGCATGTTTGACCTAAAATCATTTTATTGCATAAAATTTTCCTAGATGATTTATATTGTTGCTTAATTAGGACTAGATGTCTTGTTTTAGTTTGTTGTATATGCCTTGTAATTTTATGATTTGAGAAGTTAATCAAACACTAGATATATTCATTATTTTAACCCTACTTTCTACTAGTTTATAAATTATTTTGAGGTTTATAACTTTATACCTATGTACTAGTTTTATGCCCCATGTTAAGAATAAAACCCCTTATTAAGCCATAGATATTAAATTATTACATTTCTAGTGTTATATTAGTAGGTAGGCTAGAACCCTTTATTGTACCCTTTGTCTCCTATATATATATACACACACACACAAAAGAGACCTAGTCGTAGGGCATATTATCTCATCTTGTATATCAAATATATTGTAAAAAGAAGGTTTCCCCCTCGAAGTGGTTGGTTATTAATTGACTTTTCATCATTATCAAGGCGTTGGTTCATAACAAACTCCTTTTCACACATTCAAAGATCAATCACATGATGATAATGTTTGTGAAGAACAAGAAAATGAAGAAAGTCATCGAATATTTGAAGAAAATAAAGAGAAAAATCATGAATCGATTGAAGAAGACGACCTTTATGAAGCATATCATGCTGAAGATCAAGTCCATGAAGAAGACCCTATTGGAGAGTGCACTTATTTTCATAAAGATGAGAATTCAATATTTTCTCCTTCCTTTAATGGAGATAAGGGAATTCAAGCTTCCATATTTCCTTCACATGAAGACAAGGGTGTGGTAAATTTTACTCCTTTCCATTTTTTTAGTTCTATTATGTATCCTTTGATGCTTTAGAAAATGAAGAATTTACAAAGAAACCCTTGGATTTGGTCAATTTCTCATTTGATGAGAACATGATGGGAATGTGATTGAAAATATTGATGATCTTATACATATTTGGAGGCATAAATGGGATATAAGTTGTTTTAACTTTGATGGATATCCTATTTATGACTTTGATGATGATTATAGTGACAAGATTTTAAAATTGTAGCCTTGGGAATGTAACACCCTGGGTTTTAAGCCCTCATATTAAACAATGTATTACTACACTGATGAGAGGCCAGAGTGCCCAACAAATGTAATGTTTTGATCATTATTAATAGTAAATACATTGTTGGCTGCTAGACAGATAAGGACTAGAGTTATAGGAGGCTATGATTCTACAAGAGAGGAGGCTTGAGGGGCTGAGCATTTTATTTTATATTTTATTCTCCATTTTGCTTAATGGAGAATAACAATTACATGAGATTCTTAGGGGAAGGCTAAGAGGTTCTTTATCCCCATGAATTACATAAACCCATCCCTGGCATATTGGGGGGTTCGTTCTCTCTCACTCTTATTTTGAGTCCTCGTTTGATTGTTGGTCGCTTCATTCTTCCCTCATGCATTCATTCACCTGATTGTTCATTGTTTCACACCTCTCGTGGAGACTTCACTCCATTCATTTATGTCACCCACTCATCTTTCCTCATCTATGTTTTGGCTTGGGAAAGGAAGAAAAATTGCTAAAGAGAAACCATGGCATTATTGGCTGTAGAGATCGCTGGTGTACTCTGACCATGATTTGAGGCCTGCATGTATGAGATGCTTGGCCTATGTCTAGATTTGCTCAGAATTGTGAGACTTGAGAGTCCCAACATGGATATTTTGGACTAGATGCAATGGAGCCTTGTGTAGTGTCCCCAAGGCCGAGCCCCGTTGCAAATCATGATATATGAAATGAATTGTAAACATGTCTATAGGCTGGTGAGCCATGTTTTGTATAAGCTGGTAGGTTTATGTGTTTGTTAGGCCATGGAGCCTAAGTGTTGAAGGCGAAGATCCTGCTGATGTACATGTATGTATGTAGAATGATTAATAAAAATATAAGCATCGCTAGGTGCAGACCGACCATGATGAATGAGTGAAGGGGGACTGAGCGTCCAAAGAATGGGCAAGGAATTAGGGGCTGGAAGGTGGGAGAGGG
>SNQJ01S0019068.1:0-22523 GCA_010110895.2 Picea sitchensis
AAAATTAGATTTTCTCTCCCTATCGCAAGATGCTAATGTTTGTTTTGAAAAACTTTGGAGAGTTGTACTCATGGCCTAATCCAAAGAACTAGTCCTAGTCTAATGTTGGTGGAAGATTCTAAAAACAAAAATGTTCTAGATAAATTTTAATTAGCGATAATTTTACAGTTGTTCTTTACACAAGGGTGTATGAAAGTGAAATTGATGGTATTGTGACTCAATTCCCAAAAAATGCACAAGGAAATGATAAGAAATCTTGTCTTTCGATGAATGCCTATTTAAGGGAAAGAGAGAAAGTTCATTTCATTATCAAAGACTGAGATGCAACATCCTCATACAATTGTTTCTCAATCAAATCCAATGTAATGCTAAAAAAATTCAGAAATGCCTTCTAATATCCAAACCAATCACTAAAATATGTCCTTTTGCTTATATGTGAATGATAATCAGATGTAAAACTTCTAATGTCAACCAAACTTCATGATTAAACAATCAGAAGAAAACCTCACACAAACAAAAATACACTCTCGTCGTGAATAAACAAGAAAGACAAAGATAACCAAATTTTCAATCAAGAACCAAAAACCTCAAACAAAAGAGAAATGCCGGAAAACTGACCTCAAATATCGAATGGAAAGGTTCACAAACCTTTGGATTTCCTCACAAAAGCTTTCACTCAGTCAGATAAATGAGAAGAAAACAACAAGTTAACTCTAGGTCAGTAAAGACAAAGAGTGACTTCAAGGCAAGGAAAGAAAATGTCAAATTTCCAAACAAAAGAGGATCAATTCTTAGAAAACAGGGTGTTGAAGGACAATACCAAGATCTACTGAGAGTATGAGACTCTGAGCAAGTGCAAAAAACAAAAACTGAACGTAAAAATTGAAAACCTAGAGGATTTTTCACAGAAAAGGGGGTAGTGCTCTGGTGTAAGGGGCACCGGAGAATTCCAACGCTCTATGTCAGATCACCAGGGAGTGTTAATGCTCTGGTAGAAAGGGAAAGGTAGCGCTAGTCTTCAAAAGCTCAGAAAAATGCCCAAAAACTCAAAATATCAAGCAAATTCAGTCAATCAGATCGCATATGATGAAATAAAGAGCCAATCAATCAGATCTAAGAATCAAAGAGACAATATGGAGAAGGTCAAATGAGTGGGCAAAGGGCCAAAACAATATCTAGGAAAGGAAACAAAAATCAGAGCTCCTCCCCAGTGGAGTCGCCAATTTCTGTTACAGGTGAATCCTCCTGCAGACAAGCAGATTCCCTCTTGGTCTCTAGAATCCTAAGGCCAAGACAAAAAAGTTTTTAACGTGGACACTGACATTATTTTATATCTAATCAAACTAATATACAAAGGAGAAGAAGAAATGTATTTACCTTATTAACGACGTTTGTCCTTGTAAAGTCTAAACTGAGCTTCGATCTTGAGCTCCCTAATAGGTCCTATAGAACAAACAAAGATACAATGGACTTCCTATTGTACTAAGATTAGCTCAAATAAAGATCTATCTACTAAATACAAATTCATGTGGAACAAACATAAGTTTGAAAGAAACAAGCCAAGCATTGATGTATTGATAAGAACAAGTAAAAGTACTTACAATCCTTTGATGAAGGTGCAACAAATTTTTCCAGTTCTCCTTGTCCAACCCATTTTCTCAAGTAAGATACATTGATTATGCTTCAATGGCATCTCACTTATGAGATCATAAGTTTCATATCTCAAATATTTTATGTTAATACCACTTATAGGATCATAAGTTTGGTATCAATCTCTAGTGTCTATTTCACCATGAGGAGGCCTCCTTATATAACCTTGGAGAGGCCCAACCACTTGAGAGATCTTTGGGATAAGTTGAGGATTCTTCTCCTTCATTTGAGGATATTCTCTAAAATCATTCCTTGACCTTCTATTTGAATCCAACCACCTTAAGAAATTGAGGGGATTCCTCCCTGTTTTAGCTCAACAAACCAAAAATCCACTTAGAAAAGGTAGCGCTCCCCCAAAAGGGTACACATATCATTTGAATTATCCCCCAAAGAGGCCCAAGGAGCATTGGCACTCTCTAACAATGGGTAGGGGAGCACTGCCCTCCAAAATCCATTTTTGAATGGTTTTTCCAATGGCAAAAGGCTTGTACTCCTTGTCAACTGATTTCTCTTCTTCAAAAATAGTCTTTGAGGTGTCTTAAGTCTCTTTATGATTTCGTTAGAGGAATGACATAAGTAATATGGAAGTATGATGTTTGTGACACTTGCGACACTTGTGGTCAATATCCGACACTTGCGGACAAGATGCGACACTTACAACACTTGTAATGACAACACTTGCGACACTATTGAAGTGAGTAATTTTGACGTGTAACAGTTGGTTGCACTTGTTTATGTTACATGTTGATTACAGGTTGTTTTGTATAGGTTGGTGCATGGTTTATGCACTTGTTTATAGTACAGGCTAATTACAAGTTGAGGTACAGGTTGATGCATGGTTGATGCATGGTTCAGGTTTATTGGTACAAGTTTACAATGGTATATCTCACAATGATAGTGTGACAGTGGTTCCATCATTCTACTTCTACTTCAGGGAGGTTGGACAAGGCAAGGACATGTGGTTGTAGCCACCCTCTTGTTGTAGTTGGAGAAGAAAGGGGATTGTAGCCTCCTTCTGGTTGTAGCCAGAGAATTGGGGATTTGGAGCTTCCCTTGGGTTGTAGCCTAAGAAACTAGGGGGTTAGAGCCTCCTTCCAGTTGCAGCTGGAAAATAAAGGAAGTTGGTTCTTCCAATGAATGTGATTCTTCAAGACATATAAGAAAAATCATTATGTGGTTTTCTCCCGCTTTGGGGTTCCACGTAAAACACTAGTGTATTGTGTATGTGTATGATTGTTAATTTGTTCATTGTTCATTATTGAATGATAATTCTACATTGATATAACACTTGGATTATTTGGTTTAAAAAGGATTATAATTTCTCTATTACTGATTCACCCCCCCTCTCATTAATCCAACAACATTGGCATCTCCGTTACGATGAGCTTCTATAACCAATTCAGACAGTCATTTCCATGATAACCTACCTCCATTATGTTGTTTACATATTTCAATACATACATTCATCTAGCCAAGATTGTTTACAATGTATAAATGTAGTGCATCCCACTCTTGAGCAACTGAATCAAAAAATCATAATTCACCAATACTAAATATTAGTTATAACGTTCATGCAGGTTATAAATATTAATAATTTATGAAATAAATTATATTAATATATTAATGAGTATGATCATATACACAATAAATAAAACTTTATATGTATTATTAATACAAATCTCCACAATTATTAATATATTACCTCTCATTTTTTTCATCCTACCTTTCCCCAAAAGATTCTCATGATATTCAATTTTTTTGATGGAGTTCACATCCCAAATGCGATCCATTGAATGCATAGTTGGTGTTGCTAATTTAGGAAGATACTTACTAATATACACCATGGATTGATATACCATATATCCCTTCACGATAGAACCCTCGGGACATGCTCTTTGTCTAACCAACGCCTTCAATTATTTCAAGTGCCTCTCCACCATCCACGTTGACCTTGTGTGAATAGGTCCAAAAATTTCAATCTCCTCAACTTGGTGTATGAGGTAGTGTTCTTGTGCATTGAAAAATGTTAGAGGTATATACTTTTGCATTTCACACATTAGACGAGGAATTTCTCTCTTCCAATACTTTATATCATATTCATGGATTTATTTCAATGAGAACCATCNAAATCATTGTAAACTTCATAAAAATACAAAGAATTCTTGTGTCTCCACAATTCTTGATACCACAATATAATTGGATCTATTTCACAGTTCAACCTCTTACATATAGTCAATTTTGGAAATTTACAACAATACACTATTGCAAATACCAAATAGAAATCCATAAAGAATTTCTTGTCCCTTTTCTAATGTGATAATTGGAATGAGATTTCAATGAAAATCAATTTTCCCCAGTCGAAGATAGATTTCTCTTTAACTGTAAAATATAAAATATAAAGAATCATGCGAGAAATGGTGGTGGTGCTTTCCTGACCTGTCAACCTAGTAAAAAAACAAGCGATTTCCCAAAAAGGGTTTTTAAAAGAGTAGACCTGAATCTTGGTTATGTCTTCTGGAATAGCCGCAAGATTCTCCAAAAACTCAGGCAATAGATCCAATCCATTTTCATGTTTCTTCAGAAAATCTCTGCAATCCTCTCCTTTGAAGGTAAGCATTGGCGCAGGGAGCTTCAACATGTTATGCAAAATTTGCGGTGAAAGGGAAATGGGGGAGCGATCTTGGAGTTGTATAATTCACTGGCTCAACATGTACTTCTCAATGCACCATGCAACAAGTTCTTTGGATTCGAATACCTTAGGAACACACCTTGCACGATCAATTTCTGATGTCCATATTATGTCTTTTTGTGCAGGAGGAGATGATTAATATGAATACTCTCTGGACCACTGAAAGTTCTAGTATTTACGACCAAAAATATTCAAAGTATCACCACATAATTGTTGTCTATATGTTTTTTACATAGGTTGATGAGAGTGTTCTTTCAACTGGATGATAACTTGAAATAAATCCTTTCATAGAGATAACAATAATATAACCTTTGGAAAATCGTGCTTTAATGCAATTTAATGAAAAACCCGTCACAACCCACAAACCCACGGTTGTGAAAAATAAAAGATAAGCTAAGTGTTGCAAAATGGTCGGTCGGACTTGGATATAGGACAAACGAAATAATTAGGGGCTCGGTACCCATGACAAGTCTGACAATCGTAATGTAGATCACGGGCCTTTGGGTGCAAAGTGGAGATCGTGGAACTTGGAATATGAAATCTTGAGCCCGTGAACCCGTGGTTGAAAAATGGTTAAGTATATTATAACAAGGCAGTCATTCAGACTCATGACATAGGAACATGAATGGAGATGAAGACCCATGAGTGCACCAACCCGCAAACCCATTGGTTTTTTTTTTTGAAATGCGACTAAGTATGGTAACTAGAAAGGGAAAAGAGAAGGGAGAAAAGAAAAGGGGAAAGATGGTAGGTATAGAAGAGGGAAAAGAAATGGAAAAAAGAAGTTGGGAAAATAGAAAAGGAAGGGAAATTTCGGAAGTGGGAATTGATCTCAACAACTGGCTCCAAATGCAGGATGATAACCCCCTGTGGGTTGTCAAGAATCCATAATCTTTGTCACCAGGTGCTTCCATCCATTGTGCTATGGAGTCAAAGGTAAGAATATACAAACTGAATAAATGAAAAATAAAATTTATGTACAGGGAAATGAGAAAGTTTTAGGTGAAGAAACCTTTCAATTGTTTCCCATTGATAGGCACCATTAATCTTTTACCCTTCATGTATTTGAGCATATAGGAGTTAAAACCAAATATCTTTTATATGATGTATGGTCCCATCCAAAGTGCTTCAAGCTTTGTGTGCATCGATGGTTTCTCCTTGGATTTTTTCTAGAGTAACACCAGTTCTCCCTTCTGAAAATTCTTTACAGTTGCATTTTGGTCAAAATATCTTTTGATACTTTGTTGTCTCTGAGAATTTCTATTTAGGTATTTACTTTGTTCTTCCTCCAATTTCAACAATTGTTTGATCCTCCTTTGGATAGGTTATTTGTCTTCTGCATCTTATGTTTTAACCACAAAATTCAAAGCATTGAGTTAGAGGCTAATTGATATTTTTTTCTTCTTTCCCATAAACCAATGTATACGGAGACATCCCAATGCTCTCTTTTGGAGTCGCTATGCTTTCCCACAACACATCAGTCAACTTTAAATGACAATTCCTTTGGTTCTTGTCAATAGTTTTCTTCAATATCTGAATGAGTGTCTTATTTTTGGATTTTGCAAGACCAATCCCTTGTGGATAATAGTTTGATGACCGCCCCATAATAATCCCATATTCTCCACAAAATTCTGTAAATTTGGAACCAATGAAAATCGAACCATTATCAATGATAAATTTGTCTGGGACACCGAATATTGACAAAATTTTATCTTTGAGGACCTTAATTAACTCTTCATAATCAACCCTTCTTAATGCCACTACTTCTGGACACTTCGTAAAATAATTTGTAGTGGTGAGTATATACATATGTCCCTTGCTTGACTTTGGATTTATTGACCCGACGAAATCAAGTACCCATTGGGAGAATGGTTGTTATACAGTTATAGGTTGTAAAGGCATCACAAATCTCTTCATTTTCCCTGAAAATTGCTGGCAGGATACACACTTCCTTATTGTGGAATATGAGTCTCTAAAACTTGATGGCCAATAAAACCCAACTCTTATTATCTTATGGGCGGTGGCCATAGTTTCAAAATTTCTACCACATATTCCTTCATGGAATTCCCTCATTAATTCTCGAGCTTTGTTTTCATCAGTACATCTCAGTAATATATCATCATAGTTGCTTCTAAACATTATATCGACGATCAAAAAATATTTATTTGACTTCATCTTCAATGTTCTTCGACCTTTAGGGTCCATGGTGACTGGAAACTGCCCGGATCTCAAGTAGAATACAATATCTCTATAACATTCTGAATCAACCAATGGTTCTCCTACTGAAATTGAAATCATTCCATCCAAAGAATCACTATTTTCAATGAGATTACATAAACCTTGTCCTTTGAAAGCCTTTAAAGTTTTAATTTCAATATCATATTCTTAAATCTTCGCCAGCTAGTTATCCCATTTTCCTTCTCTCAATTGTTGATTCAAAATAATCTTCACTGGAGAGGATGGAACATAAGCAATGACATGAGAACTTAGTATGTAAGTCTAAAAGTGAGCCACTACTTTCACAAGAGACAGGGCTTGTTTTTCCAATTTTGAATACCTCATTTCATAATCATGAAGGATTTTTCTCATGAAGTTGTTTGGGATTTCTTCACCCTTGGTATTCCTCTGAGTAAGAATAGAGGCAACAATTGTTTTTGTAGCTAAATAATAGATGATGAAGTCCCTTTGAAATTTCAAGATAATGAGGACTGGAGCTCTGGTGATTTCCCTTTTGATATTATTGAAGGCTTCTTATGTATCTGATGTCCATTGAAACCTTTGGTCCTTTTTTAACATTAAATTGATTGGATTCACAATAATTTCATAGTCAGGAAAAAATCTTCGCACAAAGTTGATCTTACCAAAAAATGATTGAACTCCTTTCTTAGATGATAGGAGGTTGAGTTAATTTATAGATTTAAATCTTTCTAGATCTATATAAATCCCTTCCTTGCACACAATATGAGCCAATAGTTTTCCTTGAGTTACAACAAATAAACATTTCTTTGGATTTAGGGAGACACCATATAATATGCATCTGTCAAAAACTTTTCTCAGGTGATGAATGTGATCAACCCTTGTTTTTGAATGCATTTTCAAGTTATCTTGATAATTTGCCATGAATTTTCCTATCAACCCTTTAAAAGCATGATCCATGGCCCTTTGAAATGTCGATCCTAAATTCTTCAAACCAAAGGGCATCCTAGCATATGCATATGTCTCCCAAGGTGTTATGAACGTTGTCTTTACTATGTCTTCCTCAACAACCAAGACTTGATTATAACCAGAAAAACCATCTAACATGGACATGCAAGTTGATCGTGTGACTTGTTGGAGAAGAAACTCCATGTTAGGTAAAGGATAATTATCCTTTATACTTTATTTGTTAAGATCCATGAAATCTACACACATATGAATCTCCTAGGTCTTATTTCTTACTATCATGAGGTTTGAAATCCAATCAGAATACCTAATGGGATATATTATTCCAGTCTTCTTTAATTTCTCCAATTCAACCTTTACTAGAGGTTTTAATTTGGGGTTCATCATCCTTATTTTTTTCTTGATCGGCTTTGCTTCTTCTCTCAAAGGAATAATATGTTGAAATTTTTTTTATCATAAGATTTCAAATCATCATAAGTCCATGTGAACACACCAAGATATTCTTTAAATAATGAAACATATGATCATCCTTCATAAAAAGAGACTCATATTGAATACAATCCTTCGAGACAATAGATATGTTATTGTCTTCATCATCAATATCATTCAACCAAAATTTTTCCAACTGTTCCTCATTCTCAAATGCTTGTAAATATTCTAGGTTATCAAGTACATAAGGTCGGAATACTCTTTCTACTTGAAAATATGTTTTTCTTTGAATATCATCCAGGTTTGACAATGATGCCACCAAATCCAATGAATCCGCCTTCTGATTCTTGTCCCTTGGAATGAAAGAAATGTTGAAAGAGCTAAAAGATTCCATCAATTCATTATCTCTTTTGAAATATAAATTGAGTCTTTCCTTCTTGATTTTATACCTCTGGGTGACTTGATTAATTACCAACTCGGAGTCACCAATCACAATTTGATGTTCTATATTCATTTCTTGTGCAACAATCATTCCTTGAATCAAAGCTTCATATTCTACCTCATTGTTAGTACATGCAAATTCAATTATGATAGTGTGTGGATGAATAATATTTATTAGGCTTACAAGGACAATTCCAACTCCACTCTTGGAGCATGAACATGCTCCATCGAATGACATCCTCCAATAACCTTCAAATATATTCTCTTGATTCTTCATGTCTTGAATTTTCTCCAGGATTTCAATGTGTTCCATGTCTAGGATAGCATAATTTCCAATCCCAACATCTATATAATCTTCCATTAATTCATTATCCTTCTTTTTGAACGAGAAGGGTTTCTTGGGTTCACAAGGCACCTTAATCATTGTTCCTTCTTTGTCTGGAAACATCATGCAACTTCCATCGTTCATTATCTATCCATCGATCATGGATGACCAATCTCTTCCCAAAACAAATCCATATGTTGGAGGAAGGTATACCACAATAATATTGAAAACTGTAATAATATGGGGATCTGTCATGATCCAAGCATAAAATTCCTTGATTTCTCCATAAGATGGCACTTGTCTAGAATCAATTGCATATATACTTTCACTAATCTCGTAATATTTGGTTTAGTTCATGCTGATGCCTCCATGACCTCCAGTGGCATAATATTATTGGTCGCGTCAGTGTCAACTAAACAATTATGAAGTGCAACATCATGATTTTCAATTGAAATATAAAAGGGAGGATTTTTACCTCTCAAATTGACTGTTGATTTGTTCCAGATTTGTTTCGAACTTGTAACAATAACTTCTGATTTTTCAGACAGATCATCCAACAATCTCGAAAAAAATTCCCTTTGTTGGGGAATCTTCACCACTTCTATAAAAGGAAGAGTTATCCTTAGTTTACTTAAGTCCTCTGCAACATTGTATGTCATCTAATTAGAGTTTAACATCAGGTGTTGCTTCTTACTTTCAATGCTATCTATCATTTTCTCATTTGTTTTTTCTTTATCTTTTTCATTTTCGTTTTCAGAATCATTTTTATTCTTGGATCTATTTACAAATCCTCTTTTCTGGGTGACGTTTTCTTGCGAGTTGGCATCATTGTTTCCTTATTCAAATATATGCATGGACATATCGCATTCCTCCATATGTACAGTTTCGTAAATTTCATCAGGCAAATAATAGTTCTCTTGCTCAACCATTTTCTCGTCATATACATCATCCAGAACAACTGTATTGGGGGTTGGTTGCCTGGGGACCCTTGGTCTCTGTGGATTATCCATGTTTTCAAACCTCACTCTGTTTTCTTGGGGAGGGTTTCTTCTTTTCTCTTGGACCGACATTCTCGGATTTGCTACATAATTATCCCCCCTTATTAGTCTGGTTATCTTGTTCAACACTTTCCTGATAGTTCTATTCATTTGTGCAATTTCAATTCTTTGTTTGGTTTCTTGTGTTGCAATAGGGTCTACCTTCACATCTGACATGGTTCCGTTGAAAAATATTCCTCCAATTGTTTGATTTTAGGCCAGTCATGGCTTGAATCATTCATTCTTTCTTGAACTAGAGGCTCCTTGATTATCAATAATTAAGCCTCCCAATTGTCTGTGTATTTTTCGCAGTATAATGTCAGTTTCAAAACCCATTTCAATCATAATTTCTTCCATCTCAGTGGATTTAATCATTTCTTCTTCCAAGGTATCCATTTGGGATGTTTTGATAGAATATTTCACATTTGGGGGCATCAGATTCTTATAACAACCGAGTATGATTGGGTCATTAGGTCTTTTATCTTATGGAATCTTACTCAAGGTTTTATTGAACCTGAGATTAAAATCTTGTATTGTTTCATTCTTCCTCAAACCAATTTGAGTGAAATCGGTGAGAACGGTGTGATAAGAAATTGGAGGGGTGAACATAGTCAGGAACATGGATTTGAGGTCACTATATGAGCCAATTGACCTACTAGGTAATGTTGTATACCATTCATATGCTCTTCCTGATAAGTTTTGAAGAAATAATATTACCATGAAATCGCCATACTCAACATGATGAAAATAAAAAACATCAAGAAATAAGTGAAGTTTCCTCTTTGCATCGATTGTTTCATCTCCAGAAAATTCCTTCAAGGTACCCTTAGGGAGAACAGGGAGATCATGTTTCTCACCTAGAAGATTTAAAGGGGAATCTCTTATTCTTCTTTGATTTTCTTGATTTATTGTAGCGCCTCTTCCACCTCCTTGTCTCTCTTCATGTGGTTCTTCTCGCGTTTGTTCATTTCTTTCTTCCATATACAGAGATGTTCTAGGAATATGATTTCCACTTCTTAGAATAGAGATTTTATTTCTCTTACTTCTAGTAATGGGCCCCTTTTATTCGTCCAGCTTCAATCCCAAAAATTTCCTTGTGCTTCTCTATCTAGCCTTTGGTTTCTTCGGTCTTGTCGCTCATCTCTCCTCTGTCTCTATAGGATTTCTCTTTCTTCTTATCAGACTAAGATCTTCCAGGACCTTTCTAATTCTTCTCGAGTCTTGGTTGTCATTATTACCAGATTATATAGTTGATGTAATATTCTTTGTTGTTTGTTCAATCCAATTTCCAGGTGGGGCTAATCATCCTAGGGAAAAGTTATGTATTTTTCAAAAAATAATAAACTAGATTCCAAATTTCAATTCATTCCCCAGTATGGTTGCCAAAAATGTTGACGCTTGAATCCGTTAGGACCGAAATGGAAACCTCACGAGGATACAAATCCCCCTGTGTTTTTATAGAGGTGGTACTCCTCTTTAATTTAAGATTTTCTTCGAACTCTAGATCTTTAGAATATGGGACTTTCCATAAGTTTGTCATGGTGATCAAAGAAATATAAAGATTGCAAGAAAAAATAATAAGAAAGAAAATGTTTTGTTTTATTTTTAAAGAAAGTTCCTGAGAAATGACCAGGAACCGCACACTTCATATACTTGAAAAATATAGACAAAATCTACCCACATCCATCATACTTAAACTAAAGATTTATGATCGCATAAAATAAAAAGAAGATGGTCTGCATGCATAAGAGAACTTTAACAAAGTGGACACATGGGAATCTCAAATAAATATAATGATAGATAAATCTCAAACACTTTATACTCAAAACTCAGAGTTACAAAGCACAGTCAAAACTGATCCCTAAATAACTCTCTTGAAATTTCTGAAAAAATATATAGTCTGTTACAAAGCCTTGAAATTTAAAATGTGTTTGTCCTTAGGACTGGGATTGGGGCTCCCGCAGACCATAAATCAAATATAAACAAGAAGTAATCTTGTATAAGGAGGATGGTGGGAAATAATAGAACAATAAGACCTGGAAATAAGACAGGGAGAAGTTATCGGACTTCAGTTGAACCTTTCTAGTCAAATAAGAGGAATAATTGGATGAAAGAATTGATAAAGAAAGAAAGATGTGATCAACATAAACTTACTATGATAGTCTCTCGTGTATTCAACTGATTTTTGTTGTCCTTTTATTGTCTTCATTGACAGTTATAGGAACCGTCTCAACTGTTTCTTTCCCTTCATTGGTCAATTTGTCAATTTATTTTTTGAACCATTCTTCGATATAGTTTTGTGTTGGTGTGATGTTTATCTCATGCCAGATTTTAATGTTGATAAATCGCCTTCCAAGTCTCTTAAATCGAGATAAATACCATGTACTACTTCCTCAATATCTTGATTTTTCATAGAATATTCCCCTAGCTAATTGTCTATGTCATCTTCATTATATTCGAGTATGCCATAAAACTTTTTAACTGATAACCCTTTAAATATCTCAGCTTGTTTGTCAAACTGTTGCTTTGTTAGGAACATTGAGTTGAGAATTAATTTAGGGTCTTGTACTTCGTTAGTACCTCCTTCTAGGTCTATTTTCGTGATCCTCTTGAATAGTTCTTACCTTTTCAGTATGGCTTCACTGCATGCTTGAAAAATATTATTCAAATTTTTAATATTTTCCTTCCAGCAAGCATTTAGTTGTTTTATCTGACTTGGGGAGGGAAGATCCTCCTCTCTTCTTCTTAGTTCCTTCATGTTAGAGAATTTGGTTCCAAAGGGTAATACAACATCAATGTATAAACCTTCTTCATTCTTCAGAGAAGCTTGCAAATATTCATGGAAGGCATGTTCCCTCGAGCCAAAAGAAAAAAATATTTTTCGAAACCTCCCATGCCTCTGTTATCAAAGCCATTCTCTTCTTAATATTTCTTTCTACATAGCTCCTGGATGATGTGAGCAGGATTGAATATCCTTTCAAATTAACAACGGGTGTGGTAGGTTTTACTATTGACAAAGGACTAGAAAGAAGTGGAAAAGGCATTAAGGCATCTTCCAGCTCCCTGATCCTTTATTTTAACTTAGTTTTTTTTGCTTCCAGACCACCAATAGAATCATCAAGAGCATCCCAGGTTGCTCTGTGAATTATAGATATTTAGGACATACATATATCTTTTAGGTCAACCTCTGAATGACATTTTCCCTTCTTATTTTTCTGATCACCCTTTTCTATAATCAATTTTTATATTCGTTTTCAAAAACAACACTTTGGAAAGTAAATGACTCTTCTTCACTAAAGGTCTTATTCTCAGTGATCTCTAATGATGAATTTTGTTGGGCCATATTTTCTGGTTCATCAATTGTGGGAGAAATTTTCTCAATATCTTCCTTGATCTCCATGTCTTCAAGAGAGAAGTTATTGATGTCATTTTCTATGAGATTTTCTTCTTCCTCTTGCACAACATTGTTCCTCTTTTTTCTCAGAGGAAGCTTGTGTGAGCTCTCAATTTTTCTGGGGGGGGAATTCGTCGCTCATTCGCCTCTTGAAATATTGTTGGTAATTTTACTAGTTGGGTGAGTTGTTGGAACATTGCTCTGGGATGTGGTGGTTTTAGGAGTAACAACTCGAGACTGGGCGCTCTTTTCACTGGGACCCTTTCATTTTTTCTTGTAAAATGCATTAGTACTAAGTATTGTTTTGAATTCACCATAATTGGGTACAGGAGCGCCTTGGTTGTTATCTTATTCTTAATTAAAAATAGTATGACTAAACAAGTTGTTGAATCCTACTGACAACATATGTTCCACAAGGATTTTGTTAGGGTCAAACCCTTTTATCTTTTCAACATAATTCAGACTTACATTGTTGAAGTGATTCACAAACTCATCGATTTTATTAATGTTCCTGAATATGAAGTCTCCAATCTTCCATGGGAAGGGGATGAAATGATTTTTCCATTTTTCATGGAAAAAGTTTAGCTAGAAATTGTATTGTCTTGCTACTTCCATAATAAAAAATTTATCAGATACATGGTATGGAAGAAAATGTTAGCCTATGGCTTACCTTTACCAATCACTAAGTCTAAATTGTCACCTATATTTGTATTATTCATTTAGGATATTAGTAATATATCCTCAAGTGATGACTAATGATTTAGTTAAGATTGCCTAGCCTAGTCATCATGCATTATTTTTGGATCTAGAGCAAATCTCTCTATGAGGTGGCATCACCCATTGTACTATAAATATGTAACATTGGAGTGAATATAAAAGTGTTGGCTAGTGAGACTTTTCCGCCATCTTGTTATTCATGTCTATGTTTTATGAATTGGTATCAGAGCACTTATTGTCTCCAAAAGTCACACACCACGTAGCTAGAAACCATGAGCATATTTCAGATTTCAATTTTGAAACAACGCCAATTTGAATAAAATTATGTCATTCGTTGTCTCTGTCCGTTGACGATAAAAGGAGGGTTGTTTTCTCTCTCTGTCCCTCGGGCTCCTCTAATCTCTCTGTGTGAGGGTTTTATTCATGTCTATGTTTTATCAATTGGTATCAAATAACTTATGGTCTTAAGGGACTAATGTATCCATGGGAGTTGAAGTGTGCATTGAAATGAAGTATCTACACCAACAAAATTGTAGATCTAAATCCACTTGAAGGTGTAATGGAAAAGTCAAGGTTTTAGTTCTTTGATTCTCCTGTTGATTTAAATGGAAAGTGTCTTGTTGTTTACAAAGATTAAATACATGTTGGTTGCAAAGGATTTTGCAAACCAGATTCCTTTCAAATATTAGTTTGATTTCAACTTTTGGTCATACCCAGTTCACATAGTTGATGGTTACACAAAATGCATTTGATTCACGATATAGTGTTGTGATTTGCCTCTCTTTCATGCGATCTAAGTGTTTGCCAAGCAAGGATTTTCATATGAAGGAGATTCGATTACTTTTATCAGAATTGGCTTCAAATGAATTTATTATCTAAAAATGCTCCAAAATATGTAATCAAACTCGGTTTTTCTTCCTGAAATGTCAGATTTCACCATTGTCTTTTTAGTAACCAATAAGTGCAAATCATATCCCCCTATGAAAAAAATTTGCACAAGAATCTTCAAGAAAACAATGTTCTTTTTCTTATGCATATTTTATCAATCGAGTTCGATGCTGATTTGAGAATAAAAGGAACAACGAATTGGAGATACAGTGACAAGGAATGAAAACGGATGAATTCGAACCTTGGTGATGCGTGAGCTCGTGAGGGCTTGATTGACACTGATTTTCTCAATACTTTTATCCACAAACTGCTCCACGGATTCCTCAACGAATCTACTTGAACTGATTTTTAAATATCCTCAAATTTGCCTAAAATATCTACTCAATGATTTTCTCATCCAAATTCCACAACAACTTCCTCAACAAATGTACCCTCATGCCCTCTATTCAACAGTATGATGGTGGAAAAGTATCAATGACCTGATAGCTTCTCCATGGTAGTTTTCCATGGGAGGTGAGGTGCAACAAGAGCATCGAGAAAAAGAGGAGCATGCAAATCCATGATGTCGCAGCAAGACAAGGTTCGAGTTTTGGAATATTATAGGGAATACAGGAATGGAAAACACACATTGAAGTTTTGAATGATGAAATGCAGCTGATCTGATTTGAGCGTTGTGAAGATCAGATTTGATATCTCTGTTTAGTAGGCTCTTCATATTGCACAATTGTTTTGGTGCTTGATATGCAAGTGTGCATGCCCCAGAAATCTTACCACTAGATCAACTTCCCAGCGATCTACATGGATCTGAAGCGACCCACTCAATGATCCACAGTAATTCGCCCACAATAATTCTTCTACTACTATATTGAAATATTTTGATCTAGTTTTTAAATCTGTTTATTACAATAAAATTTGTGGCTTGTAGTGGTAAATGAGTTTTTAGTTGTGAAGGTATGATATTCTCTGCTCAGATCACATCAGATTTTCTCAATTGCATTGATGGCCTCCCATCGTACACGAGGATGTGGATCTTGGAATGACTTCAGAACCAAACAATGATCTGACCTGGTTGATCTACCTCAATAATCCAATCCAGTGCACTTTTCATGGTTCATTTCCATCAATCGTAGCATAGGTATTGTCGTGCTCGTGGTCATCGTCCATAATGAGATTGGGATGTTTGTGTCAGAGAGATTCCAATGATTCTATGAATAAGTACATGGTAAAAGAAATTTGGATTTGCAGACAATGGTTTGATCGAACCAACCGAGAACGCAGGCATCAATTCGCATACGAAAATGCGCGAGTGCACATGTCGCTACCTCTTATTCTTCTCCAAAATTCACACAGCACGCAGCTAGAAATCGTGCACAGATTTCATATTTCAATTCTAAAACAATGCCAATTTGAATAAAATTATGTTGTTCGCTGTCTTTGTCCCTTGACGATAGAAGGAGGGTTGTTTTCTCTTGATTTCCCTCAGACTCCTCTAATCTCTCTGTGTGAGGGTGACATAGGCATTCTGTGCGCAATATTAGGGTATCTGCATTGATGAGATCATTGTGATATCAGTGTTGAACGAAATCGTTGTTGTAGCTTGGCGTGTTTGCTGTTGAGTGGTGGGCGCTTGAAATTGATGCCAATATTATTTAATCGTTGCTTGAGATCATTTCTGAATTAATTTTCTCTGCTAGTGTCAAGTTTGTCTTGGGCATTGCAATGTGCCTCTCAGAAAAGTCTTATTTTCCACCTAGACACAAATTGGTTTCTCCTTCACGCGTATGCCTAGTGATTTGCGATTATAGCTCTCTCTTATTTTCCATGTCAATGGTGCAATACTTTTTCTAAATTCCAGTATTAAATCTCATCACAGAGAACAAAGGGTATTAAATTTCACTCTTCTTTTTTTATATCTCAATGCACAGTTTTTAATTAGATTTCATTTATGATTTCTGCATATAAAACAAAACTATGCACAGATTTTTAGAAATCACTTTAAAGTTTAAGAGTGGTATGTAAAAGGGTATACAAAGCATATTTATATATGTTTTGAAAGTTTTTTAAAGTAATTTACTTCTAAATCTAATTTGAAGTATTACTACTTTATGATATTTTCACTTTTTACATAAAAGTGATAAAGGGGGAGTTAAAAGAGAACTAAAGAGTTTTCTATGGGAAGTTGTAAGACACTCATTTCTTGAGAATAAATTTATTGTTTTATTAATCCTTTGAGAGCATAAGTGAAATATTATGAATTGAAATTCTTGTCAAAGCATTTTGAAGGAGAAAGTACATTGTAGCCTTCCCATTGTATGTGGTCTCGTAAGAGATATTTATAATAAAATTGAAGTCTTTTTCTCTGTGTTCTAGATCCGCCCGAACTTGAATAAGGGGATCTTAGATACACCTTGCGTAGTGTGTTTTGGTGAATATTTGCATGTTTTATTTATGATGTTTAATGTCTAGTTTTGACATAAACACATTTGTAATGTATCATTTAACGCATCATACATTGAGTACAAGCAAGTTAATTCCATCACACAATTAAACGTTAGTGAAGTACAAACAATCAAAGAACATATGATCAAGCATCCATGAAGAAAATTCTCAAGCATTCAAGTCATCAACCACATCAGTAATGGACAAATCAAAGGATTTCGAACTCAACACATCATGGAGCATTTGAAGTTAAATTGTAACTTGCAAACAATGTTTGTTGTAAGATTACTTAATCAGGATTTATTGTAACTTGCAAATTGTCCTTTTGTAAGTTTACTTGTATTTTTCAAATCAAGTTGAGTTGAATTGAATTTGTCATAAGGTGCATTCTCGGTTGAGCCTGACACCCAAGAGTCATTGTCATTTTGAGTCGAAATTGACAAGGTTGAGTAGTTTAAACTCAATAAATCATTGTAAAATCACAAGTTTGGGTGCATTTTCGGTAGTATCCGACACCCTCAACTTCTTGGAAGAAAGCAAGACAAGTTCAAGCGAGCGTGAAGTTCAAGCGAGTGATTCAAGTGAGCGAGTTGAAAGTAAGCCTTCTTTTGTCGAGTCAAATTGTGATCAGGATCTACCTGCACAAGGAGACCTCATTTAGTCTTTTTTGAAATGGCTCGAAATCTAGAATTATTAGAGTTACTGAACACTCTAATAAACACCACTGAAGATAACATAGTGATATTTAAAAAACAACAACTCTTCAATCAGTACTAACTTGTTTGCAAGTGACGCAAGCTAAAGTTAGACTTCTTCAATCTCTATCCCAACTATTGAATGATGAGTTGACTGATCTCAAAAATCAACAACCAGTAAAGTGTTATGAACTAGTTTTTGTTCTGCACAACCCTCTCTACGATGATGATGACGATGTTTTTGATCAACAATCAGTGAAGGAGAAACTAAGTAAGACAACTCCAGATGTAGACAAAGATGAATATATTCATGAACCTACATTTCAAGAGTTTTCTTTTGACTTCAGTAAAGAAAACATTTCTATGCTGCAACAACATGCAGTAAATCCACTTCCATGGATTTCAAAAAAACAAGCTTATAATACTCTTTCCAAGCCCATCATCAGACCTTGGGAAGAAATCATCTACAACAAGAATATAATAGGAATTGGATATGACAAGGAAGTTACCTTTCATATTCCCAATTATTCCAAACAAATCAAGTTCCAAAGTGTTGGATTCCTTCAATAAGATTCACTTTTACCTGTTCCAGTTCAACATCAGAATGATAAGTTTCAACNTCAATGTTTTGATCTCCATCCTTGCCAGCATTATGGTAAGCATAACCATTCTTCAAACATATGTTCAACGTTGAAGAAACCTATAAGATTGAAGATTCACTATGAGTGGATTGATCCTTGGCAATGGTCATCAACAACCAAGCGATTATATAAGTATTATCATAGAATTCAATCTTGATTAAAGACCAATCTTGAGCACATAACATTTTTTTACCTCACATAAGTGGTCCCCTTATGGCATATCTTTCGAGCATGGCCCTCACGGGATGAGATAACATGTGGTTTTTTCTGCATGCCCACTTTTTGTTGTACTCAAATGGAACAAGTATGGTACTCTCTTGAGCATAGAAGAGAGGAGTACAATGATGTAACTCTCATGCACCTTAAGGTGGGGAGTTCAAAATTCTAGTGACGATGGTTCATGAAACCACTTGTGGTCTCTTCTTTCAGCTGACAAAGGGGGTAATTGATGATGGAATAGAAGATGGTTGTCAGACAGAAAGTTTCGACAACAACAAACATCAAATTTTCCAAATGGGAAACTATGGTTTGTAGATGACAGACTTTGGCAGAATTATGGTTCAATAAGTTTAAGTTGAATCATACATAATTTTGATGTTAATTTTGATTTTGAGAGTAATGATGTGGACATTTGGTTCACATAGATGGTCATTCGACCTAGCATAGGACAAGAGGATCCTTCTGCATTGCAACTTGGCATTTGATTGAGTTGTCAGACATTTTCAGGGATGTGTCAAACTAGAAGCTGATTCACTTCTCTTGGTTCACTCTCATTAGATTAGAGTTTACATTAAGTAAACAATTTGCATGCATCCTAGCTCACATGATTACATAGTGAGATTTTCCAGAGATGGCATAATTTGGTAGGATTATGGTTCACTGACTTGCAATTGAATCATACACATAATACATTGGGATGTTGTTGGACACCTATAAGTGTCAAAATTGGTTAGTGGTTATCCAAAAATCATCAGATACATGGTATCAATTGGTTAGTGGTCATCCCAAACCATAGATTTAGAGAGCACTTTTAGTGATACATTGATAGTAGAGTGGTGATACTACATGTTCACCAATTAGCAGAAGACATCAGATTCTTCTAGCTAAAATACTTGGCAAAATGATCAAATTGTCAAGCAATCAAGAAATGTTCAGATATTGCAGTTGTTCACTTCCATATCTCAGCTCTCTTGGAGTTCATTTCAAATGAACCATTCAACATCCATATTGGTGGTTTTTCAGGCAGTTCTTCATTGAGTCTCAGCAGAGGAGTTTCAGTATGAAGACTTGGAATTGATACCATTTTATGCTTTATTGCTGGTATTATTGACCAGACTTGTGATTGAGGGGGGATTGTTAGCCTATGGCTTACCTTTACCAATAACTAAGTCTAAATTGTCACCTATATTTGTATTATTCATTTAGGATATTAGTAATATATCCTCAAGTGATGACTAATGATTTAGTTAAGATTGCCTAGCCTAGTCATCATGTATGATTTTAGGATCTAGAGAAAATCTCTCTATGAGGTGGAATCACCCATTATACTATAAATATGTAACATTGGAGTGAATATAAAAGTGTTGGCTAGTGAGCCTTTTCCGCCATCTTGTTATTCGTGTCTATGTTTCATTAGAAAAGAGGGATTTTATTTGGAATAGAAGATCATGATGACACTGTGATTTTCCATCTGTTCTATCGTTCCCTTTTTATCCAAGAATTTATTAGCCTGGTTAGATATCCTGGGGTTATTTTTACCAAACAACATTCCTTTGAAGACTGAAACAAAATCATTGTAAGCTTCGTAAAAATACAGAGAAGTCTTGTGTCTCCACAATGCATGATACCAGAAGGTAATTGGATCTATTTCATAATTCACCCTCTTACATATAGTCAATTTTGGAAATTGACAAAAATACACTATCGAAAATACCAAATAGTAAGCCATATAGAATTTCTTTTCCCTTTTGTAATGTGATACTTGGGATGAGATTTTAATGGAAATCAATTTTCCCCAGTTGAATATAGCTTTCTCTTTAACTGTAAAATATAAAATATAAATAGTCATGCGAGAAATGGTGGTGGTTCTTTCCTGACCTGTCAACCTGGTAAACAACCAAAAGATTTCCCGAAAGGGGTTTTTAAAAGATTCAACCTGAATCCTGGTTATGTCTTCTAGAACAGACACAAGATTCTCCAAAAACTCAAGAAAGATATCCAGGCCATTTTCATGTTTCTTCAGAAAATATATGCAATCCTCTCTTTTGAAGATAAGTGTTGACTCATGGAGCTTCAACATCTTACGAAAAGATTTTGATGAAAGGGAAATGGGGGATTCATCTTGGAGTTGTATAATTCATTGGCTCTGCACATACTTCTCAATGCACCATGCAACAATTTCTTTGCAGTGGAATACCTTAGGAACACACCCTGCGTGAGTAATTCTCAATGTCCATATTAAATATTAGTTTGTAGGAGGAGATGAGTAATCTGAATATGCTTTGGACCACTGAAAGTTCTGGTCTTTATGACCAAAAATATTCAAAGTATCACCACGGAACTGATATCTAGATTTTGCTTCCATAGGTTGATGAGAGTGTTCTTTCAACTGGACGATAACTTGAAATGAATCCTTTCGGAGAGATAACAATAATATAACCTTTGGAAAATCATGATTTAAGGCAATTTAATGAAAAATATCATTGAGCCCTTCGCTATTAATGAAGATCATTATAGAGCCTTCATGATCAGTTATTAACATTAAACTACACTAAATGTATATTGGGAAAAGCATGAAGATGGTCGGGATGGATAAGAGCAATTTGAATTTTGGTCCTTTTGTGAACCCACCAACCCAAGAACCCGTTAACCCACAGTTGTGAACGATCAAATATAAGTTAAGTGTTGCAAAACGGTCGGTCAGACTTGGACATAGGAGAAATGAAATACTTAGGGGCTCATTACCTGCAACAAGTCTGACAGTCATAATGTAGATCACGGGCATTTGGGTGCAAAGTGGAGATCGCAGAACTTGGAAGATGAAACATTGAACCCATGAACCCGTGGTTGAAAAATGGTTAAGTATATTATAACAAGGAGGTTGGTCAGACTCGTGACATAGGAGCATGAATGGAGATGAAGACCCGTGAGTCTTCCAACCCATGAACCTGTCAATTTTTATTTTTTTTGAAATGCAACTAAGTATGGTAACTAGAAAGGGAAAAGAGAAGGGAGAAAAGAAAAGGGGAAAGAGGGTAGGTATAGAAGATGGAAAATAAATGGAAAAAATAAGTTGGGAAAATAGGAAAGGAAGGGAAATTTCTAAAGTGGGAATTGATCTCAACAAAAGTCCAGGGCTAAAATATAACTCCATGCTTATTAGACACCCATGTTCTAACTCTGCATTTCCCACTTGTAATGTGGATTAGAAATGGCAGTAATTGGGATACATTGAATAGACATCAGTAATTTTTTTGATGGACAAGCCCAAGTTTTATCTATACACCCTTCATAAATAAATGAGGGTACATCAGTTATGCAAGGACCTAGGCATTAAAGTTTGCATTGTCTGTGTTGGATCATAAAATTTTAGGTTTAAACCAATCCAACATTAGATATTGATTTTGAGATGAAAAAGTTCAGAGAAAAACAGCAACTTCATACTTATAAGTTATTGTTAGGCACTGTAGTAACCGTATTAATTTAAATAAAAATTTATTCCATAAAATGAAACAGTAACTTCTACTTGAATGCAGAAAACTCAATAATTTCTTTTAATTCAGCACATACGCATGTTAAATTTATCAACGAATAATAATTTCATAACAGAATAAAAAAAATACGTAATTTAAAATACCTTGGTCTGATGCTAACCCTCCGCTTGTCTTGTTGACCTTCCTGCTGCTACCTTGCCCAGCTTGAAGCCACGGACCAACTCTGCCCAAACCGTGTTTCCACCCTGCCAACTAGGATAGCTTCCTAGCTCCAGGATACCATATGGATATCCTGGCCCCCGT
>SNQJ01S0019068.1:25600-36705 GCA_010110895.2 Picea sitchensis
GTAATGTGTTCATGAGTTATATTATCAATTAGAAAGCCATTGGACTTATTGAGTATATTAATAATTTTTATTAATGATTATGTATTACTTTTGATGTTAATAATTATTTAATGATTTTATATTAAGTTTTTATTTATTTCATTAATTGGATTATATTAATATTTCAATAGAATACTAATGCGACTTGAGTATCCAACATAATTAGAAGGTGCACCACTTGTGTAAACTTATATTAAAGTAATCAGATGTTTATGTGTCTTGTAAGATGCTTACATTTTATTTTATTCCACATTATTAGTTAGAATTGTTTGAAATTTGCATGATGCGTATTAAAAAGTTCTTATTGATTAAATTATATTTTGTGTAAGTATTGTATGAGATTTTGGATGATTAAAGTAGTTCAATAATTAAAAAGAAAATAAAAATAATTTTTATGTGAGTAAAGTGTATTACATTATCATAATAATGTTTTCCTTGTTTTGCTCATTCATTAACGGTTAGACCAAGAGGGTCGTTAAAAATACATAATTTGATCCATCAAATAATGGATATTTGTTTGTGGAGAAGACTTCATGTTTATCTATTTGTGTTGAAGGGATTGACCTTCCAGTGTTTAGAATACTTCTGAGGGAGCTCTCTTTCATACCAATTGTTGGCACATTTACTTATTCTCACAGGGGGCGTGAATCAATATAAGAAAAAATTTATTTTTCTTTTAATATTTATCATTTTTTTACTTTATCAGCTATAATTGTTAATGATAAATACACAATCATATAATCCTTGGTACACATATATTTAAAATAGAAACTCAAATGGGAGAAAACCACAAAACAATTCTCTTATAAAATCATGTAGGCACCAACCTATTGTTTCAATGTTTGTAGGCACCAGCCTACAAAATACATGAATCCCCTTAACTGAGCACCAACTCAGCACTACCTGTAGGAACCAACCTACAGATGAAATATTTGCAAGCAACAACCTATAGGATACAACGACCCCCTTAGTTGAGCACCGAATCAACAATATGTAGGCACCAACCTACTAGAGACACCAATCTCCTCAATTTGTCAATAATTTCAAATATTCTCTTTCCCTTAATCCTTTACTTGCATAAAACTACTTTTTTGTCTCTGTTGTCACAACACATTACTTCAGTTCACAATCTACTTAATTTCATAAGTTCCTTAAAAAATTTACCTCCCAACCACCCTTAGATGATTACATTATCTTCCTTTCATTCTCTAGAATCCTCAGACCTTAGAGCCTCAAATCACTATAATAGAACAGAAAATTAGCACCTAAAATAGCTTCGTAATTTAGTGTATTTTACTCCATGAATAAGACAACTTTTCTTGTGCAAAAATGGGTACAATATGGACTTTTTATAATTGCACCAGATCTAGCGTCAAAATTAGCACCAGAAAATAACGCCAGGAATAATGTCAGGTTTAGTGTCAGGATTTGTGCTAGGAATAGCGCCAAGTTTAGTGCCAGGATTAGCATTAGGAATAGTGCGAGTTTTAGCACCAGGAATAGCGCCAAAATTAGCTCCAGGTTTAGTGCCAAGTGTTGCTTCCAGTTTTGCTTCTGGTATGCCTTCCATTTTTGCATTTGCTTTGGATTCCCATTTTAAGTCCAGTTTTTTTACTCATATGGCTTCGAATTTTTCTTCCATATTGACAATAAGAATAGTACTAGATGTTGCTTCAATTTTTTCTTCTTATATTCCTTCCAATTTTGCTTCCATTTTGGCTTCTGGTTTTGCTTCCACTTTTACATCTAGTTTTTCTTCTAGTTTTGCTTCTTGTTTTGCTTCTTGTTTTGCTTTTGGTTTGGGTTCCATATTTTGTTCTTGATTTTATTCTGATGTGGCTTCCAATTTTTCTTCAAATTTTGCTTCCATTGTTGCTTCCTTTCTTGCTTCCAAAAATGCGTCCTGTTTTTCTTACAATTATTAATTTAATATGTTTTAGTTCAATTTAATTAGTTAAATATATCATGTATCTTAAATAACTTATCTGATTATACAGTAGGTCATATAAATTCATTTGAATTATTTTAAAGGATAACATTTATAAATAATTTTTTAGGGAAATGTACATCCATACAAATTAACAACGTCATTATACTTATTAAATCTCCATTAGAATAGAATCTACAACATCTAGTATATATAAAATAACAAGATAATTATTATAGCATGATCAACATCTATAATTAAAACAAGTGAGTCAAATATCTACAATTTAAGTGAATTTGACAACATCCATCATGAGCAGTAAATCAAAACCATCATACGTAATAAATATGCATCCAAAAATCATCAACCAATTTCAATATATAAAAATTGACGAGTCAATATTGATAAGATCATCATAATATATAACTAAAACAAGTGAAAGTCAAATATATATGTCAGTAGATCAATATCATCTGAAAATGATACATGTCCAATAGTTAACATAAGTCAAAATGATACATCATCTACAAATGGTATAAATAAAAATGATAAATTATAAAAGACAAAATGATACAAGTCAATATGATACCTCATGTCCAAACGATATAAGTCATCATGAAACATGTCAAAATGATACAACTCAATAATATGGTATTGGAGGTCGTGAAAATGATACATATGATAATAACCATGAAAAGAGGAATTATAACAATATATAAAAAATCATCCATGATGCAGTCTATATGATCATGAATGTCATTGGTTTCCACCAGCAACTGCATCAACATCATCATCACCATCGTGATCATGATCAAGATCATCATCATCATCATTTTATGCATCGGTAATGAAATCGTTGTCATCTGTATATGTGTCATCATGATCATCATCTACCATCTTAGCATCAGACCCAACATCATGATCTGAATCTATTTGTTGAGGATTATCTAAATCTTTTAGAATATCCTTGTTCTGCAAAAACAAACATTTAGAATGAAAAGTTATTATTTATTTCATGTAATAATTAATTTCTATGTTATATATCTAATATTACAACAAATTAAATGAAATGATAATCATATTACATCATGCAGAAGTGCACATATGATAATAAAATATCAAATAAGTTACAACTAAGATGTCATTCCAATGATGTAAAACATTCAACAATTCTAATAAATGTTAGTAAAGATCATAAAAAAATTATATTCCTATCCTTAAATTGTCTTTCCTTTACATGACATGTCTTGCCTTTCCTTTCCTTGATATGTCATGCCTAGTCTTGCCATGCCTTACCTTTACAAGCCATGCCTTTCCTTGACATGTCTTTCCTTGCCTTGACATCCCATTCCTTGCCTTGACAAGCCTTGCCTTGTCTTGACATCCCATGCCTTTCCTTGACATTCCTTTCCCTAACATGCCTTACCTTGACAATCCATGCCTTTCCTTTCCTTTCCATGACTTGCCTTGCCATGCCTTTCCTTCACAAGTCATGGCATGCCTTGACATGTCTTTCCTTGCCTTGAAATTCCTTTCCTTTACAAGCCATGCCTTGACTGGACAAGCCATTCCTTTCCTTGAAATTTCTTTCCTTGCCTTTACATGCCATGCCTTAACTTGAAAAGTATTTCCTTTCTTTGGAATGTATTTTCTTGACATTTCATTCCTTGCATTGACATTCCTTTCCTTTCCTTGCCTTGTCTTTACATGCCTTTCCCTAACATGATTTTCCTTGAATTAACATGTCTTTCCTTGACATACCTTGCCTTGCCTTGGCATGCCATGCCTTGCATTGGCATGCCTTGCCTTGACATGCCATGACTTGCATTGACATGTCTTGACTTAACATTCCATGACTTGGCTTGCCTTGACATGTCATGCCAAGCCTGGCCATGTCTTGCCTTGACAAGCCATGCCTTTCATTGACATATCTTGCCTTGCCTTACCATGTCTTTCCATGACAAGCCATGCCTTTCCTTGAAAATAAATTCCTTTCCTTGACATATATTTCCTTGTCATGCCATGACTTTCCATGTGTTTTCATGCATTACCATACCATGCATTGCAATTCCTTGTATTTCCATGCATTCCCTTGCCTTTCCTTTCCATGCCTTACATTGGAATTTCATGACTTGCCTTGACATTCCTTGCCTTTCCATGCCTTTCCCTGATATGTATTTCCTTGCATTGACACACCTTGCCTTTATAGAACTTTCCCTGCATTGACATGCCTTTCCTTGACATGCCTCTCATTTATAGACCTTGCCTTTCCTTGCCTTGACATTCCTTGCCTTGCCATGAATTTCCTTGACATGTCTTAACTTTCCTTGACATGTCATTCTATGTCTTTCGTTGACATGCCATGCCTAGCCTGGTCATTCATTTCCTTGACAATCCATGCCTTTTCTTGACATGTCTTTCCTTGCCTTGCTATGCCTTTCCTTGACAATCTATGTATTTCCTTGACAAGCCATGCCTTGCCTTGACATGTCTTACCTTTGTTTGACATGCCATGCTTTGTCATGCATTACCTTGAATTTCCTTGCAATGCCTTACCATTACATGCATTCCCTTTCCTTGCCTTCCCATGTCTTGCCTTGACATGCCATGCCTTGTCTTGACATTCCTTTATTTTTCTTGTCTTTCCATGCCTTTCCCTCACAGACCTTGCCTTGGATTGACATGCATTTCCTTGACATGCCATGCCTTGCACTGAAATGCCTTGCCTTGACATTCCATGCCTTGCCTTGCCTTGACAATCCATGCCTTGCCTTTCCTTCACATGCCATGCCTAGCCTTTCCATACCTTGCCTTGATATGCCACTCCTTTCCTTTCCTTGACATGACATGGCCAAAAGCTTCAGTTTGCAATCCATAAAACATTATTGTTCCATATGGAAGAATTGAGGTTGTAATTCCATACACAAACATGCATTAAGAACTAGATGTTGATGAACAATGCTTGTATTGTTAGAGAATGGTTGCATGACATCTTCTTGGGATATGGAACCCCAACATTGTACAATGGACCAATGTGCTTGATACTTTGTATGTTTTCAATTCTAGGGACACTTTACTTTATGTTGGTCACTTCATAAAAGTTTGAGAAATAGGAAAGAGACTAAGACATCCCTACACACTGTTACTACACATTCCCTACAATATAAAACCATAACATAAGGAAGAAAATTATTGTTCCCAAAAGAGAAAAGTTGGAAATGCAAATGAAAAACCCCAAAAAAGGACCTAGAAATTATAATAAATTAAATAGAAATTGTTATCAAATAAACATGTAAGGGGGTGTTTTGGTGAAAATAATGACAAGAAGCAGGTTGAAAAACCCACTTATCCTAATTTTTGGTGCGGAGGCGCGCCATCCTAAATGGCAGGTTGATTTGGATGGCCAAAGTTCGCACGCCCAGATCTGCAGTCGAGGTTTAATTACGGACCCCCCCTCCCTCGTTGTTCTTCTTTTAATGGGGGCGGGGGGTCCGATATGAGAGCGCATAGCTTTGAATGGTTGATATTGGAGCGCTCAGATCTACGACGCAGGTTCCATTCCCCCCCCCCATTGTTCTACCTTTAATGGGGGGGGGGGGGTCTGACATGGGTGGTTTTGAATGTGGACCCCCTCTAAACATTTTTACCAATTACCACTCTCACCTCCTGGTGCCATCTGTCTTCCACTCCACCACTCCCTTCTACCTGTCACATCCCCACTTTTCTCCCTCCATTCACAATCATGCACCTGTCCTCCACTCACTCTTACATTGTTTCCCTTTCTCTTCATCCTTATTATCTTCCAACACCGGTTTCTCCTCCATCAGGTCACCCATCCTAGCGATGTGTTTTCTCCCTTTGTCAATCACGTACCCCATGTCTTCTTCTCAGCCTCATGTCTCCTCCACCTTGTTCTCACATCTCAGGCCCCATGAGTTTTTTCACCCGTGTTTGCCCGACCACTTTCCCTTTGTCGCATCCGTCCACATGGCCTCTCCTCATTTCATGTCCACACCAATATGTCAAAATGCCTCTGCCTGATCATCGTCCATTCACTGCTTTGTGTTATGTGCTCTGGTCATCATGTCAGCTCCCACTTCTCCTTGCTAGCCTAGTCATGAAGTCCCTAAGCAATTCTAGATGGCAGAACGAGAAGTCCTCCCCGTCCTTCAAAAACAGAGTTGATCGAGGCCTTACCCAATCCCAATGAAGCAGTTATTAAAGCAGTTGATGGTGGTTGGACATCATTTCCACCATAAATGGAAAGTCCAAAAAGGACTGCAGTTTATCAACTCATGTGCAGACCCATTTTGGAGCGCAATTGCATCTAACCAAACTTCACGACTGACCAGAGACTGCATGCACAGTCTGTCAGGAAGAATGAAGACATAATTCTTTCAATGCATTAACTCGAACTTGTTGTTGTGGTTCTTCTTGGAGTATATACAGGCGTTTTTTCCATTTTTTTAGTGTCGATGGTTGAGTTAGGCTCCCGATTGTAAAAGTTTAATGAAGCACTGGTTTTCCTGGTAGCATTTGTATGTGAGACTTCCTATTTAATGAAAGTCATGTTATTTCCATCTCTCTGTAAACACTACTTTAAGACACTTGGAATTGGAGAATCCAGTCGAGGGTGATTGTGTTGTTGTGATGTATGTTTGATCATGATAGTATTTTACCAGTTTTAAAATAGTTTCCAGTGTTATCTTTCCTTCTTGCAGTGAGTAACTCAGAATTGGAGGATCCAATCGAGTTGTTATAGCAGCATTGTGATGTAGGTTTGATCACCGTGTTGTTGTAACTGTGTCACTTAGGCACATGTTCAACATCTTATTTTTCTTCTATAATATGTTGGAAGGCTTGATGTCCGTAGCAGTCTTGTTCATCTTTCTCACCAAGTCCTCCCTCTGCTCATTTTAATCTCAATTTCCTGACTAAATTTAGATCAGGACCTCACCTACTCGTGCATGCCTGGCCTAGTTTTCTGAGTTAAAACAATATTCTCTTGGGTCTGCATCCATTCGACCACCCTAATTCAATTATTGTGACATAAAAAACTGATGGGTATCAGGATTACTCCTGTCGCAATCCAGGAGTGACTTCTGGTGCTTGCATTTCTGGCACCGTTGTCGGGGATGAAGTTGAATATTTTCCCTAGGATTGAGTGAATTTGAGCCTCTGATTCTGAAGGTGCATCAGGCATCAGAGCCCGACAAGATTGCTACTGTGCAAGTGGCAACTCCACTGGGGTGAGCCTATTGTTTCAGTTGTGGCTTCCAGAGGTAGGCATATGAGGTCTACCCCTTAGTTTCCCTTGACAACACCTGAAGCGGATCCATAGAAGCTTATCAGAAAGGGAAAGGCCCTTCAAGAAGGAGCTTCAACTACTGAACCATGTATTTATGATAGTTATCATTGTTGTCTATTAGAAACTCCAATATCTAATTCATATTTTCCTATCATACCTTTTGTTGGAGTTTCTCGCGTGTTAAATTTTGGGAGTGTTTTTGTTGAGTTTTCCCCTCCTGGTCTTGGACTAGAGGGAGAGATATTTGTCACTCCTATTTCCCCTGACGTTGCAGCCTAATCTAGACCCAGGAAATCAGAATATTTCCCTACCCCAGGCTTTACCATCCCTCCTCCTCTTATTGTTTCTATTGGTGTGCTCACACCAACCTTTGTTCCCTCTAGACCAATAGCCTTCTCTTCAAATCCTTTGTTGTTTCATTTTCCTCCTGGAAGATCAGTTATGTCTTCCCCTATTTGGACTCCTTCTCCTCTTAGTTCTCCTCCACCTGATATCCCTATGGCAGGTGTTCATCCCCCTATACACAGAATGGATGCCATAGTGGCTGCAAGGTATGCCCCTCTAGTCCTACCCCAGCCAACGAATCCTCTCCCTGTTGGAGATTATTTGAAGTATATGCCTAAATTCACTGGGGAGGAGGACATAACTGTTGAAGAACACCTTGTTGACTTCTATAGTTATGCAGTCAACCTGAACATTGAAAATGAAGATGTCTTGATGAGAGTCTTCATCTAGAGCCTAGATGGTGAGGTTAGGAAATGGTTTAGGGGACTGACCCTTGGATCTATTGTTGGGATTGAATCTCTCGATAATGCCTTCTTGAGATAGTGGGGAGATAAGAAATACTACATGTATTATATGACAAAGTTTGGGTCCTTGAAGAGAAAGGAAGGAGAGTCTGTCTCTAACTTCTCCAAAATATTCAATAAGATGTACAATAAGATCCTTGCTGAAATAAAACCATTAGAAGCCTCTGCCAAAATCACTTATGCTATTTCCTTTGACCCTGATTTCTACCTCTTGCTAAGAGAAATAATATCTACTTCCTTAGATAACATACAAGATGCAGCCCTAAAAGTAGAATCCAATGTTTTGGCAGTTGATCAGCTCAGAAGAAAATCTGGCAGAGATAGGGGAAGAGGGAGATCTGAGGCCTCAACCTCTAGTTCTCCTATAGCTCACCCTCAAGTAGATGAATTTTCCAAGATGGTAAAGCCTCTATCTACAGAGATGGAGAAAATTAAAATGGAGGGGAAGAAGACATACAAAAATCCCCAAAACATTGATAACAGAGGAAACTTAAAAAGTCCGAACAACCACGCTCCTCAGATTATACCAAGGGAACAAAGGAATAGAGATAGGGATGATCAGAGAATTTAGACCCCTCTCCAAAACAACCTAGTTGATGATGAAGAGAAGGAGGAAGAGGAGTTAGACCCTAAAATTCATTGTATTGACACCTCTCCTTTTCCCCATTTGACTCAATCTGCATATGAAGAATCCCTCATGAATAGTCAAATAAATGAGTTAAGTAAAAGGGGGAAAGACAATAGCAGTCACAATAAGTATAACCTCAGGTCAAAAAGGAAATAAGGGAAGTATGTCATCCTTGATCAACCTCTCATTGCAAAAAATCCTACTAAGCCTGCAGAAAACACTGCTAAGGAAACGAAAACTCAGAATCTCTCATCGATAGCCAAAGACCATGTCCCAGAGGTGAGAGAAATTTTGAAGCCTCCTTCCTCCTTTAACTTTGAGCATGAAATCCAAAAAATCAGAATCCATGTCCCCCTTTCAGAGTTAGTTAAACATGAGGATTTCAAAACGTCCCTCTCCAAACTGCTGCAGTCCGAGCCACCTCATCTTTCCATAGACTCAGTGAATCTCCAAGATTAAAATCCCACAGTCATCCTAGGCCCTATGGTAGAAAACAAAGAGGATTCATCCCCTCCCTTCTACATGTCCCTGAACAAACATGATAAGGTGTTGCATAATTGCCTGATGGATTCAGGGGCTTCCCATAACCTCATGCCTAAAATAGTTATGGAAGAGCTAGGGCTGGAAGTTACACATGCCTATCATGATTTGTACTCCTTCGATTCAAGGAGGGTGCAATGTCTTGGAGTCATCAAAGCCCTAATGGTAACCTTGTTTCAGCTGCCCATGAAGAGTGTGGTAATGGACATTGTGGTGGTCGATGTTCCTCCAAAGTTTGTCATGATTTTGTCGAGATATTGGATAAAAAGGCTTTGGGGAACATTGCAGATGGACCTCACATATGATACCATTCCAGTCTTTGGAGGGGAGCATCGGAGACTCTACAGAGAAGCTCAGTTGGCCTTCATTGTCAGTGATGAGGCAGATCCTACCAATCATCCCATCTTTTCCCTGGACACTAATTTAGGATCCAACTTATTGCAGCTCACCAATAACCCTGAGGCCCCTCTTCAAATAAGAAAGCAACCAATTCCCCCCCATGAAGTTTCTCCCTCAATCACTTCTATTTGGAAAATGTTCTTTGATGGAGCTTCTTCTAGAGATGGTGTTGGTGCTGGAATAGTTTTTGTTTCCCCTACTCAGGAGACCATATCTCTGTCATACAAACTAGAGTTTGAAGATACCAACAATGTGGCAGAGAATGAATCTCTTACCTTGGGTTTGAGGTCTGCAGAGGACATGGGAATCAAGAAAATAGATGTCTTTGGAGATTTTGAGTTGGCTGTAAGAAAAGTCAGAAATATTTACCAAGCCAAGCATCCAAGGCTCAGATCTTATAGGAATGAAGTGTGGTATTTAATAGATATTTTTTTCCTGGCTTTCAACATTTCATTCATCCCCAAAGAGGAGAACAATGTGACTGATTCCCTGGCTAATTCAATGAGAAATTTCAGATTCCCTCTGCCACATAAGCTCGGGTATGATACAGAAGTAATATACAAGCCCTCCATACCTGACAATGTCAAGCATTGGAAGGTTTTTGAGGATGATATTGAAATCAAAAGATTCACAGAGACTGTTGAGGTGTTTTCAACATTGCACATTGATCAAGACCCTGCTTCTGAAGCTAGTCCTTATATTATTGATCTTCTGAACAAGATTGTTGATCATCATATTGTTCAGCTTCCTAGAAATCACATTCCAAAGGGATTGGTTCCTTTGGAAATGATTTTTGATAGAAATGATGTAGCAGTAAAGGGCCAGATGTCAAAAGATTATGTTGATATAGCTGAATGTAACATCAGCACAGAGGAAGAGCCAAAGCTTGTTAGATTGTCAAACATATTGAAGAAAGAGCAGAGGGTTGAGTATGTTAAACTATTGAGGGAATTCATTGATGTTTTTACTTGGACCTATGAATATCTCAAGACTTATTATATAACTGTCATTGAGCATAAGATTCCCCTGGAAGAGGAGGCCAAACCATTTAGGAAGAAGCTAAGACAGATCAATCCTATGTTGCTTCCTGTCATGGAGAGAGAATTAAAGAAGTTGTTGGATGCCCAAATCATAGTCCCTTTGAGATATTCTGAATGGGTGGCCAATCTGGTCCTGGTGAGAAAGAAAAGTGGAGAAATCAGACTTTGTGTCAATTTCAAAAATCTGAATAGGAGCTCAAAGAAGGACAATTACCCCTTACCAAATATGGAACATATATTACAAAGGGTAACTGGTGCATCAAGGATATTAATGATTGATGGCTTTTCGGTCTACAATCAGATATCAGTCCTGTTATCCCCGATATCTAGGGATAACTAGGAGATCATGTCTCGAGGCCCACATGGTCCTAGACATGGAGTACCGAGAGCAGGAGCGACTTGAGCATGGCCCTGG
>SNQJ01S0019068.1:42065-71382 GCA_010110895.2 Picea sitchensis
CTAACCCCCCCCCCGCCCCCCATCGTTCTACCTTTAATAGGGGGGCGGGGGTCTGAGATGGGTGGTTTTGAATGTGGACCCCCCCCTAAATATTTTTACCAATTACTACTCTCACCTCCTGGCGCCATCTGTCTTCCGCTCCACCACTCCCTTCTTCCTGTCACATCCCCACTCCTCTCCCTCCATTTACAACTGTGCACCTGTCCTCCATTCACTCCTGTGTCGTGTCCCTTTCTCTTCGTCCCTCTTATATTCCAACACTTGTTTCTCCTCCTCCATGTCACCAATCCTAGCGACGTGCTTTCCCCCTTTTTCAATCACGTACCCCCATGTCTTCTTCTCAACCTTGTGTCTCCTCCACCTGGTTCTCACATCTCAGGGCCCACGAGTTTTTTCACCCACGTTTGCCTGACCACTTTCCCTCTGTCGCATTCGTCCACATGGCTTCTCCTCATTTCATGTCCACACCAAGCTATCAAATCGTCTTTGCCTGGTCATTTTCCATTCACCGCTTCATGTTATGTGCTCTGGTCATCATCCCAACTCCCATGTCTCCTTTCTAGCCTAGTCATGAAGTCCCTAAGCAATTCCAGATGGAAAAATGAGAAGTCCTCCACATCCTTCAAAATAAGAGTTGATTGGGGCCTTACCTGATCCCAATGAAGTAGTTATTAAAGCAATTGATGGTGGTTGGACATCATTTCCACCATAAATGGAAAGTCCAAAAAGGACTATAGTTTGTCAACTCATGTGCAGACCTGTTTTGGAGCGCGATTGCATTTGACCGAAGTTTAGGACTTACCGGAGACTGCATGCACAATTTATCAGGAAGCATGCAGACGTAATTCCTTCAATGCAAGAACTCAAACTTGTTGTTCTGGTTCTTCTTGGAGTATATACAGGAATTTTTTCCATTTTGTTAGTGTCGATGGTTGAGCTAGGCTCCCGATTGTAAAATTTTAATAAAGCATTGGCTTTCCTGGTTATGCATTTATATGTGAGACTTCCCGTTTAGTGAAAGTCGTCTTCTTTCCATCTCTCTGTAAACACTGCTTTAAGACACTCAGAATTGGAGGATCTAGTAGAGGGTGATTTTGTTTTTGTGATGTATGTTTGATCATGACAGTATTTTACCAGTTTTAAAACAATTTCTTGTGTTGTCTTTCCTTCTTACAGTGAGTAACTCAGAATTGGAGGATCTAGTCGAGTTGTTACAGCAACATTGTGATGTAGGTTTGATCACCATGTTGTTGTAACTATGTCACTTAGGCACATCTTCAACATCCTATTTTTCTTCTACAAGCTACTGGAAGGCTTGATGCCAATAGCAGTCGTATTCATCTTTCTCACCAAGTCCTCCCTCTGCTCATTTAAAGCTCAACTTCCTGACTGAATTTAGATCAAGTCCTCACCTCCTCTTGCATGTCTGGCCTAGTTTTCTGATTTAAAAAGATATTCTCCTGGGTCTACATCCATTCAACCAACCTAATTCAATTATCATGACATATAAAACTGATGGGTATCAGGCTTACTCCTGCCGCAATCCAGGATTGACTTTTGCTGCTAGCGTTTATGGCGTCGTTGTCGGGGATGAAGTAGAAGATTTTCCCTAGGATTGAACGACATTGAGCCTCTGATTCTGAAGGTGCATCAGGCATCAGAGTTCGATAAGATTTCTAATGTGCAAGTGGAAACTCGACTAGGGTGAGCCTATTGTTTCAGTTGTGGTTTCCAGAGGTAGGCATACGAGGTCTACCCCTTAGTTTCCCTTGACAACACCTGAAGAGGATCCAGAGAAGCTTATCAGAAAGGGAAAGGACCTTCAATAAGGAGCTTCAACTATTGAACCACGTATTTTTGATAGTTCTCATTGTCGTCTGTTAGAAACTCTGATATCTACTTCTCATTTTTCTATCATATCTCTTGTTGGAGTTTCTCACGTGTTAAATTTTGGGAGGGTTCTTATTGAGTTTTCCCCTCCTGGTCTTGGACTAGATGGAGAGAGCTTTGTCACTCCTACTTCCCCTGACGTTGCAACCTGGTCTAGACCCAAGAAATCAGAATATTTCCCTACCCCAATCTTTACCATCCCTCCTCCTCTTGTTGTTTCTACTGTTGTGCTCACACCAACCTTTGTTCCCTCTAGCCCAGTAGCCTTCTCTTCAAATCCTTTGTTGGTTCCTTTTCCTCCTGCAAGAAAAATTCTGGCTTCCCCTATTTGGACTCCTTCTCCTCCTAGTTCTCCTCCACCTAATATCCCTATGGTAGGTGCTCATCCCCCTGTACACAAAATGGATTCCATAGTGGCTGTAAGGTATGCCCCTCTAGTCCTACCCAGCCAACGAATCCTCTCCCCGCTGGAGATTATTTGAAGTATATGCCTGAATTCACTGGGGAGGAGGACATAACTACTGAAGAACACCTTGTTGACTTCTATAGTTATGTAGACAACCTGAACATTGAAAATGAAGATGTCTGGATGAGAATCTTCGTCCAGAGCCTAGATGGTGAGGTTAGGAAATGGTTTAGGGGAATGACCCCTAGATATATTGTTGGGATTTAAGCTCTCGATAATGCCTTCTTGAGACAATGGGGAGATAAGAAACACTTCATGTATTATATGACAGAGTTTGGGTCCTTGAAGAGAAAGGAAGGAGAGTCTATCTCTAACTTCTCCAAAAGATTCAATAAGATGTACAATAAGATCCCTGCTGAAATAAAGCCATCAGAAGCCTCTGCCAAAATCACTTATGCTAGTGCCTTTGAACCTGATTTTTACCTCTTGCTTAGAGAAAGAAGAGGTACTTCCTTATCTAACATACAAGATGCATCCCTGAAAGTAGAATCCAATATCTTGGCAGTTGATCGATTCAGAACCAAATATGACAAAGATAGGGGAAGAGGGAGATCTAAGGCTTCAACCTCTCATTCTCCTATAGCTCACCCTCAAGTAGATGAATTGGCCAATATGGTAAATTCTCTATCTGCAGAGATGGAGAAAATTAAAATGGAGGGGAAGAAGACATACAGAAATCCCCAAAACATTGATAACAGAGGAAACTTCAGAAGGCTAAACAACCATGCTCCTTAGATTATACCAAGGGAACAAAAGAACAGAGATAGGGATGATCAGATAATTAAAACCCCTCTCCAAAACAACCTGCTTGATGATGAAGAGAAGGAGGAAGAGGAGTTAGACCCTAAAATTCACTGTATTGAAGACACCTCTCCTTTTCCCCATTTGACTCAATCTGCATATGAATAATCCCTCGTGAATAGTCAAATAAATGAGCTGAGTAAAAGGGGGAAAGACAATATAAGTCCCAATAAGTATAACCTAAGGTCAAAAAGGAAAGAAGGGAAGTCTGACGTCCTTGATCAACCTCTCATTGCATAAAAGCCTGCTAAGCCTGCAACAAACACTGCCAAGGAAACAGAAACTCAGAATCTCTCGTCGATAGACAAAGACAATGTCCCAGAGGTGAGAGAAATTTTGAAGCTTCCTTCCTCCTTTAACATTGAGCATGAAATCCAAAAAATCAAAATCCATGTCCCCCTTTCAGAGTTAGTTAAACATGAGGATTTCAAAAGGTCCCTCTCCAAACTGCTGCAATCCGAGCCACCTCATCTTTCCACAGACTCAGTGAATCTCCAAGATGAAAATCCCACAGTCATCCTAGGCCCTATGGTAGAAAATAGAGATGTTTCATCCCCTCCCTTCTACACGTCCCTGAACAAACAAGATAAGGTGTTGCATAATTTCCTGATGGATTTAGGGGCTTCGCATAACCTCATGCCTAAAATAGTTATGGAAGAGCTCGGGCTGGAAGTTACAAAGGCCTATCATAATTTGTACTCCTTTGATTCAAGGAGGGTGCAATGTCTAGGAGTCATCAAAGACCTGGTGGTAACCTTGTATCAGTTTCCCATGAAGAGTGTGGTCATGGACATTGTGGTGGCCGATGTTCCTCCGAAGTTTGGCATGCTTTTGTCGAGATCTTGGATAAAAAGGCTTTGGGGAACATTGCATATGGACCTCACATATGATACCATTCCAGTATTTGGAGGGGAGCATCGGAGACTATACAGAGAAGCTCAGTTGGCCTTCATTGTTAGTGATGAGGCAGATCCTACCAATCATCCCATCTTTGCCCTAGACCCTGATTTAGGATCCAGCTTATTGCAGCTCACCAATACCCCTAAGGCCCCTCTTCAAATCAAAAAGCAACCAATTCCCCCCCATGAAGTTTCTCCCTCAATCACTTATGTTTGGAAAATTTTCTTTGATGGAGCTTCTTCCAGAGATGGTGTTGGTATTGTAATAGTTTTTGTTTCCCCTGCTTAAGAGACCATATCTTTGTCATACAAACTAGAGTTTGAAGCTACCAACAATGTCGCAGGGAATGAAGCTCTTACCTTGGGTTTGAGGTCTACAAAGGACATGGGAATCAAGGAAATAGATGTATTTGGAGATGTTGAGTTGGTTGTAATAAAAGTCAGAAATATTTACCAAGCCAAGAATCCAAGGCTTAGATCTTATAGGAATGAAGTGTTTTATTTAATAGATAGTTTTTTCTTGGCTTTCAACATTTCATTCATCCCTAGAGAGGAGAACAATGTGTTTGATTCCCTGGCTACTTCAACGAGCAATTTCAGAGTCCCTCTACCACATAAGCTTAGATATGATACAGAAGTAAGATACAATCCCTCCATACCTGACAATGTCAAGAATTGGAAGGTTTTTGAGGATGATCCTGAAATCAAAAGATTCATAGAGACTGTTGAGGTGTTTTAAGCATTGCACATTGATCAAGACCCTGCTTCTGAAGCCAACCCTTATACTGATGATATTCTGAACAAGATTGTTGATCATCATATCGTTCAGCTTCCTAGCAATCACATTCCAAAGGGACTGGTTCCTTTGGAAAGGATTTTTGATAGAAATGATGTAGCAGTAAAGGGCCAGATGTCAAAAGATTATGATGATACAGCTGAATGTAACATCGGCACAGAGGAAGAGCCAAAGTTTGTCAGATTTTCAAGCATCTTGAAAAAAGAGCAGAGGGATGAGTATGTTAAACTATTGAGGGAATTCATTGATGTTTTTTCTTGGACCTATGAAGATCTCAAGACTTGTGATACATCTGTCATTGAGCATAAGATTCCCCTGGAAGAGGAGGCCAAACCATTTAGGAAGAAGCTAAGATAGATAAATTCTATGTTGCTTCATGTCATGGAGAGAGAAGTAAAGAAGTTGTTGGATGCCCAAATCATAGTCCCTTTGAGATATTCTAAATGGGTGGCCAATCTGGTCCTGATCAGAAAGAAAAGTGGAGAAATCATACTTTGTGTCGATTTCATAAATCTGAATAGGAGCTCAAAGAAGGACAATTACCCCTTACCAAAGATGGGACATATATTACAAAGGGTAACTAGTGCATCAAGGATATCTATGATTGATGGATTTTCAGGCTACAATCAGATATCAGTCCTGCTTGACGATAGAGAAAAAAAAACCTTCATCACTACTTGGGGCACATTCATGTATGCCAAAATTCCCTTTGGATTGATGAATGCAGGGGAAACATTCCAGCGAGCCTTAGACATAACTTTCATTGGGACAAAGGATTAGTTTGTGGTGATCTACCTAGATGACATAAAAGTCTTTTCCAGATTTGATAAAGAACATTGTCGTCATCTGAAGAAGGTCTTCTTGAAGTGCAGAAGGTTTGGTCTTTCCTTAAATCCCAAAAAATATTTGGTTTCCATGAAGGAGGGAAAGTTGTTGGGGAATATAGTATCTGCTGAGGGAGTGAGAATTGATCCCATCAAGTTGGAGGCAATCCAAGCCTTATCACTCCCAAGGTCTAGAAAGCAGGTTCAGTCTTTCCTGGGGAAGATTAAATTTCTAAGGAGGTTTGTTTCAAATTTTGTTGAGTTAGTGAAGCACATTATAGCCATGCTCAGGAAGGGAAATGAAGTAAAATGGACTGTTGAACCCAGGGAATCCTTTGATCAAATAAAAAAGGAATTGACCGAGGCACCTGTGCTTATCAGTCCTGATTATTCCAAGGACTTCCTGATCTTTTCTTTTGCTTCCTTTGATACAGTGGCTACTATTATATTACATAAGAATGTTGCAGGGCTTGAGCAACCTATCTCCTTTTTCAGCAAAGCCCTAACGGATGTTGAGATCAGGTATGACATTATGGAAAAACAAACCTATGCCTTAGTGAAAGATATCAAAGCTTTCAGAGTCTATGTCTTGCACTCAAAGTTCATTGCATATGTTCCTTCAACTTATGTGAAGGGCATTCTTATTCAACCTGACATAGATGGAAAGAGGAGAAAATGAATTGCCAAAATCCTTGAGTTTGATCTGGAAATAAAACCTACCAAGTTGGTTAAAGGTCAAGGTTTAGCCAAGCTATTGGCTTAATCCAATTGTAAAGCCTTGGGGGTTAACTTCATTAACAATTACTCTGTTGATCAACGGGATGAGTTGACTCACAAAGGCTCTCAAGACAACTTACCTTTAGCAGAATACACCTGGTATGGAGACATTATATATTTTCTGCAAGAATTAAAACCTCTTAATGGAATAGGGAAGAGTAAGGAAATAGCTTTAAAACTCAAGGCAATTAGGTATTTCCTTATTGACGAGATATTATATTGGAAAAACCCCCCAGGGGTTCTTCTGAGATGTCTGGATCCACAGGAGGCCCAAAGAATTACTCTTGATTTTCACAGTAGCCTATGTGGGGGACATCATTTCTGGAAAACCACAGCCTACAAAATTATTAGGGATGGGTACTACTAGCCCACCTTATTCATTGATGTCTATAAAGAGATCAGAGCTTGCATGTAACATACCCACTACCAAGAATCAAAATTTTTGGTTGATTTCTCAATGGTGAGAATCCCCGAAGCTTGCATCAGCGAAATGCCAACCCTAAGCAATGGGTCTTTAATTCGCCTATATGGCTCTCTACACCTAACTGTGGTCTTCCCCTGATGACAATTTCAGGTTTTGGGGGTTTGTCCTTTCTAATGTTGAGGGTTCCTATGCCCTTGATTCTCCAATCTCCGACGAGCTCTCTTCCGGCCTTATCCCCTCCGGGCTATGGCCTGGTCCACACGACCGTGCTCACGAGACCGCAGCCATTCCTCCTCATCGGGGTTTTGACACTCGTGATGTCCCAACAATTTGGTTCACCGATCCCCGAATCTCGATACGCTCCTCTGTTACCTTAGCCTCCCGGGCTAAGTCTTTAGTCCACGTGACCTCTATCTCGCAAGACCGCAGCCTTGTCCCCCAACGGGGTTTCGGACTTTCCAATGCCGAAATGCAAACATCCCCAGGACTCGCAATTCCTCGAATCCCAACGCACCCTTTACGTGTTATCTCTCCTAGCTAGGCTCCTAGCTCACACAACCACGATCCCTGTGACCGTCGTCTTATCCCTCGTCGGGGCTAAGGGGTTTTCAATGCCAAATGTATGGGCTCACGGGATTCCCGATCCTTCGAATCCCGTCTTCCCGCTATGTTGATAGCTGACCCCCATAATGGCGCTTCCTACTTCTCTAATATACTGAGAGCTGGCTCCCACTCATTGGGGTTTCGAGCGTCGCGATTCCAAAATGCATAAACAAATTGTCATCGGGATTCCCGATATCCCGATGACACAAACGCCGATCAACAACTTCCTGTCGGGAATTTCCCCGACGGTGCTGATTGCTGCCACGCGTCCTCTTCTGATGGATGGTCCCTATTTCTCCGGGATTTCGAGACTTGTGATGTCCTCATTCTCACAGCCTCGGGAACTCCGATTTCCCGATGTCGAATATCCCGCCTCTCTACGGATTCCGGACACTTGTCTCTCTAAATGGACGGCTCAGATTTTACCGAGGTTTTCACTTCGGACTTTCCCGATCTCCTGTCTACGGGAATGTCGATATCCTGACTCCTGATAGTAAACCTCGATCTCCACCAAGTGTATCCTCGACGGACGGTTCAGATATGATCTCGCTATTTCGAGACTTATAGCGTCCTAATTCCCTCGACAACAGGATCTTTGATATCCCGATGGTAAACCCCAGACGGTTCCTGTCCGATCCGACGGTTGATGGGTAATTAGACCAATATCTAACGGTCTAGATCCGTTCTCCCTGCGCACACTCCAGAGACTAATCTCTGAGCATCCTAACCCGATCCAACGACCGACGGGATTTCTGAATGAGATCCAACGGCTCAGTTTGTCCCACCTTGTGCATTCTTCCACTACTTCGTGGATGTGGAAGATCAATGGTCCAAATGTTCTCATGGACCTTGGGGAACCTATAATCCCGATTTCCTCACTATTCACAAAAAAAAGGGGCAAGAGATGTAATGCTCTTACTACTTCCATCGGTCTGATGGTCGTGAATGACCATGGGTCTTCTGACACGATCTCATCCGTCGATTCGTTACTTACCCCTATGTTGCTGCTTCAAAATCTTAAGAGGGTCATTCCTCCTCGTACAGGGTTATTAAGACTTGCGCATTCAAGTCCTTTTTCTGGGTTCCTGGTGAACCTTTTCTAAGGAGGGAAAGTCTCTGTGACGAGATCTATTCCGGGGCCTCCCTGGAAACAGACAAGGGTAAAAAGATTCCCGAGAACGGCTGGAGGCCTAACTTAGTTCAACCTAGGCATACTTAGATTCATTTATCAACATAAGCCAAGCATGGTCTTTCTGTTATAAGCATATATCTAACATTACATACCCAAAACACTGCACAGACATTCTTATNTTTCAAGATGCAATATGTAAAACACTTATCAGAAATAACTTCAGAAGTGGGTGCGACTACTGAGAGGGGTGATCTTTTCCACCCAACCGTAGGCGTAGTGACTCCCAACGGATTTACCACTAGCCACCCCCGAGCTAAGACCACGATGCCATGAGACTACGTCTCTCCGTCTGCCAGTGACCAGGAGTGAAGGTTGCAATCCTTCCTCTCTGCTATCACTCACTCTGCGTAGTGCCAGATTTCCCCTCGCGTCTGCCCCCTTCAATCGCTTCTGCCATACGCCTTATCCTCTCGTGAGGTTGCGTGTGGCGTGATTACCCTCGCGTTGGTCAGTCATGATGTCTCTACGGATAGGTGGTTCACCTCCCCATCCCTCATCAATCCATCAACCTACCAGCCTGCAAGGCATTAAATTCAGGGCCAGCGAGCCGCTTTTGGTTCTCCGGGCCAGTGGAGTCCAAATACGGTATTAATTCTCGGTGGAAGTTAACGCCCCCTTTTCCAAGTGCCCTCCACCACCATCATGGTCTCTTTTCTGCACATCCCCTCTCAGCAGTCCTGCAATAAGTTAAAAATGTCATTCACATTTATTGACATTTTCCTCAAGGTCCATTTACATCACATATTCACATTTATGAGTTTGCCATAGTTCTTGGCCAGTCCAATTATATTTACAAGCTGGGGGAAACAGGGTGTTACACTGCATCAAGTGTCAAACATTTTCAGGAAAGAATCAACTCAAATCCTTGCCTCTAAAGCCTATAGTAGCATCAACACCTTTTCAGCAATGGGGATTGGACTTCATTGGGGAGATTCATCCTTCTTCAAGAGGTCAACACAGGTGGATCTTAACTGCAACAGATTATTTCACCAAATATATAGAAGCCATCCCCACCAGAAGTGCTTCACACAAGGTAATCATCAATTTCCTAGAGGATATCATAACAAGGTTTGGTTGTCCAAATAGAATCATTACTGACAATGATGCACCCTTCAAGTTTGAACCTTTGATCAAGTTCTGTGAGCAGTTTTGGATTTCACTTATTCACTCCACTCCTTATTATCCCCAAGGCAATGGACTGGCAGAATCTTCTAACAAAAGTCTGATCAAACTCATTAAAATATTGTTGGAAGACAATAAGAAAGCCTAGAATTCAAAACTCAAATTCGCTCTGTGGGCTGATTGTGTGACAACAAAGAGGTCCCTAAGAATTTCCCCTTTCCAACTTGTTTATGGGATATAAATTTTATTTCCCTCTCAGATATCTCTACCTGTAGCAAAATTATTTCAGGAATGTCAAGGTGAGCCTGATGATATGATCAGGAGAATTCATCAACTAGTGGAGGTCCATTAGACTAGAGAGCAGGTGGTGGATAGAGCTTATGATCATCAATAGAAGATCAAGCAGGCCTTTGATAGAAAGGGGAGAAAGGAGAAATTCACGCTGGGAGATATAGTGCTTAAGTGGGATGCACCCAGGTAGGATAGAGGAAAACATAGAAAGTTTGAAGCCCTCTGGATTGGGCCCTTCAAAGTCTCCAAAGTGTTTTTAAACAATACCTATAGGTTGCAGGATTTGGAGGGCGATGAAATTTTTGGTGGCCCTGTGAATGGGCATTTTTTGAAGAAGTTATTTATTTGAGCCTTGAGTAGCTCCTTTGATTTTGTAAACAGTTTTTTCTTGTTCATTTTTTGGTTTTAATAAATGACTCCATAACCCAACAGCAAGGCACTGATGCTGCAGAAAATTTCTTAGAGCCTTGCAGGGAGGAATCTATCCCCCATGGAGCCTAATGTTATCACATAAACATGTAAGGGGGTGTTTTGGTGAAATAATGACAAGAATCGGGTTGAAAAAACCACTTATCCTAAGTTTTGGTGTGAAGGAGCACCATTCTAAATGGAAGGCTGATCTGGATGGCCAGAGTTCGCGCGCCCAGATCTACGGTCATGGTTTAATTCTAAAACCCCATGATGTTCTGATTTTAATGGGGGAGGGTATGATACGAGAGCGTACAGGTTTGAGTGGATGAGATTGGAGCGCTCATATCTACGGTGTAGGTTCCATTCTAGACACCCCTGTCATTCTCCCTTTAATAGGAGGGGGGGGGTCCGATATGGGTGGTTCTGAATGTGGAGCCCCCCTAAATATTTTTACCACTTACCGCTCTCACCTCCTGGCGCCATCTGTCTTCCACTCTACCACTCCCTTCTGCCTGTCACATCCCTAATCCTCTCCCTTTGTTTACGACCATGAACCTGTCCTCCACTGTCCTTTTCTCTTCGTCCCTCTTATCTTCCAACACATGTTTCTCCTCCTCCAGGTCACCCATCCTAGCAACATGTTTTCCCCCTTTGTCAATCACGTACCCCCATGTATTCTTCTTAGCCCCGGGTCTCTTCCACGAGGTTCTCACATCTCAGGGCCCACGAGTTATGTCACCCACATTTTCTCGACCGCTTTCCCTCTACCGCATATGTCCACATGGCCTCTTCTCATTTCATGTCCACACCAAGCTGTCAAATCGCCTCTACCTGGTCATCATCCATTCACCGCTTCATGTTATGTTCTCTGGTCGTCATGTCGGCTCTGACGTCTCCTTGCTAGCCTAGTCATGAAGTCCCTAAGAAATTCCAGATGGTAGAACAATAATTCCTCCACGTCCTTCAGAAGCAGAGTTGACAGGGGCCTTACCCAATCCCAATGAAGTAGTTATTAAAGTAGTTGATGGTGGTTAGACATCGTTTCCACCATAAATGGAAAGTCCAAAAAGGACTGCAGTTTGTCAACTCATGTGTAGACCTGTTCTGGAGTGCGATTGCGTCTGAATGAAGTTCAGGACTGACCAAAGACTGCATGTGTAGTCTATCAGGAAGCATACAGACGTAATGCCTTCAATGCATTAATTGGAACTTGTTGTTGTGGTTCTGCTTGGAGTATATACAAGCATTTTTGCCATTTTTTTAATGTCGATGGTTGAGCTAGGCTCCCGATTGTAAAAGTTTAATGAAGCACTGGTTTTCCTAGTTATGCATTTGTATGTGAGACTTATTTCTTAATGAAAGTCATCTTCTTTCCATCTCTCTATAAACACTTCTTTAAGACACTCAAAATTGGAGGATCCATTCGAGGGTGATTGTGTTGTTGTGATGTATGTTTGATCATGACAGTATTTTACTAGTTTTAAAATAGTTTCCTGTTTTATATTTCCTTCTTACACTAAGTAACTCAGAATTGGAGGATCCAGTCGAGTTGTTACAACAACATTGTGATGTAGGTTTGATCACCGTGATGTTGTAACTGTGTCACTTAGGCACATTTTTAGCGTCCTATTTTTCTTCTACAAGCTACTGGAAGGCCTGATGCCCATAGCAGTCTTGTTCATATTTCTCACCAAGTCTTCCCTCTGCTCATTTTAAGCTCAAATTCCTTACTGAAATTAGATCAGGACCTCACCTGATCGTGTATGCATGGCCTAGTTTTCTGAGTTAAAACGATGTTCTCCTGGGTCTTCATCCATTTGACCACCCTAATTCAATTATCGTGACATATAAAACTGATAGGTATCAGGCTTGCTCTTGCTGCAATCCAGGAGTGACTTCTGGTGCTAACAGAAACCATAAAACTAAAAAATAGTGTTGCAAATGCAAATTCAATATTCAAAAAGAGGGCTGGAATTTGTTATTTTATGCAAATACATGAGGGTTGAAGATATAATTTTTTTTAAGATTAAAATGAGATGGAAATTTTGGATTTTGTCATGAGGAATGGAAATACATGTTTTCAATCTTGGAATGCACAGTATCCCTATGACTTCTGTGCATGCCAATTTGGCATGCACATTATCCCTATTGGTTGTTGTGCATGCCAAATTGGCATACACAACATCCAATAGGGCTGTTGTGCATGCCAATTTGGCATGCACAGTAGCCCTGTGGATTCTATGTGTTCCAAATTGGCATGCACAACAGCCACAGGGCTTTGGCATGCACAACAACAATCTACTCCTAGACTTGACAAAAACTCCATAACTCATCCACAAGATGATATCTCAATTTGTTTTTGAATATTATATATCTTATTAGTTGAAAAATGAATTTCCATGGTTGTTTGGTTCATTTACACACTTTTCTAGATCGTTGATAGACATGGGGAGTGGTTCGAGCTCTAGTACATTCATGGATCTTCACCCTTTCAATTGAGATACGAAAATCAATTGTTCATGCCTCATAACCAACACTAAGATTCATAAGTGATATTGAGGTCAAAATTAACATTGGAGCAACCACGACAAATCATTACAATTTAATTAAAATGAGTGTCGATAAGACCCCTTGGTTTTTGTCCTTAATAAATCTATAACTCTTCCATCTAACATCAATTTGTTTAACCTTTTCTTGCTTATCATAATGGCCACTAAGATATTTATAATGAGTGGTTGGATTCATCTTGGCAATTTTCATAATCTAGGAAGAAAAATCTGCCTTATTTGTGAGAAATATTTTTAATCAACATTTTCATAGTTTTGGGCCTCATAAATGAATTTTTTCACTTGTGTTTGAATTGGTATGCCTAAAGAATGTCAACATATCACCTTTTTGCATTTGAATCTAAACTTGAAAGACCACCAAAACATGTGTGCAAAAGTCCCTTGGAGGCTAAAGTACAGGATTTGTGCGGAATGTTGCTTCAATAGAATCAAAGTTTCTCTCCATGTATTTCATATTTGTCTATGGAATTTGAACCAAATCATCAATTTTATTGTTGATATATATGCACATGAAATGAAATTTAATTTCCAAAATAGGCTTTTAGGGGCCAAATGCACTATTGGAGAAATACATGGTAAAATTGTCAATTTTACCCAAAACCTATTGAAAGACTTCCAATGATTAAGAATGCATATGATATTCTTCGAAAAACCTAGAAACCAAACTAGTGTACATGGTCTCAGTCACTTTCTTGATTTTGTGACTTAACATGCCATTTTTTGTCATTCTTATACATGTATCTTGGATGTTGATATTGTGAATCCTGTAATGAAATTGTGCAAGATGCATGGTTATGATGTTTCTTTGTTAGAAACATCTTGATGTTATCATATCATTTAATTCATTATTCATCAAATCTTCATTCCATTGATATGCACATGTGACAATTAACTCTTTCTTGCTTGTTAACTAGATACTTAGCTTTGTATGCAATCTCACATTAGTAGATGATGAATGGGTATGCTCTGGATTTTCCTTTTAGTGTCACTTGTGAAAATGAAGCATGAAAACATATGCACTCGAAACATGAAAGTACATTAAACCTCCAAAATCACATAAGTAAATACAATCATTTTAAGTTCTAAACCCAAAGACAACAGCCTTTCTATAGTAAATACTACATTATCACTCTAAAGGCATAAGCTTTTTAAAAAGCACGAGGTTATACCCTACTAACTCCACATTCCTCTTTAGCAATTGCAATTTTAGCTACATATTGTGTATGTTTTTCATCTATCCTCAAATCCCATGATTCCATCCTATACCCTTTTGATTTTATTTTCCTTCCCATTAGGAACCCAAGAAAGTCAACATATCTCTATTTTTCATTCTCTAGTTTTCTAAGTTAGTAGAACTACGCCTGCACATAACCTTCATGATTCAAAGAGAAGGAATTCTAAGTGAAATGTTAGGGGACGATTCAATACGAGTGATCCTACAAATACCTCTAGGCTATACAAAAAAACCTAATGTGGTTTTGGTCTACTAACAACCCAATTGGATAGTTTATTTTGATAAACTACAAGGATATGATGATAGGATAGCTATTGAATTTGAATATAATTTTCAAAATATCAAAGGTCAAGAATACATCATAGAAGTGACAGGATTGGTAATGTAGGTTAATGAATCCATTATAAGAAAAGTTTAAGTACTTCCCATGGGTTTAGATTAGGATAAATATGAAAGGAAGCTTGGAATCAATGCTAATAAACTATTTTGCCTAAGTTATGTAGAACCTAACTGAAACAAGAGTCAAAAGAGATGCTCTTCCAAACCCATGGGATCAATTAGCCTACCACCTACTAAAGTATACCACTTATGAGGGAAGTTTGAGTATGTTATATGCATACCATTTTAGGTTCTTGCATTAGCTCAAGAATTTGTTTCACCATAGACTAGACAAAAAATTGATAATTCCTTATTTCCTACTATAGTCTTTAAGAGAAATGAGTTCAAAGATTAAGAAAGGGAAATAGGAGGCCTTGGCACACCATGGCCTCATAAAATTTCTAGTGTGTGGTTTTATGTAAATATTAGTTGTTATAGTACCTTGGGAATAATGTGTGACCATCGATAGACATAAATTTCTAGCCTCCCAACAATATATCTAGGAACCCAGTCAAGAAAGAGACATGAGGAAGAATAAATTTGAGAAGTTATAGGTCTCAGAAAGAAAAAAATATCATAAAAGGATCAATGTGGAATATTTAGACAAATAAATATCTTCCAGCTTAATCAAAATGGGGACACCAAATAGAAACCCTTTGAAAATCAAATAAAATACCCCATCTTTAGGGAAGAGTGGATATTCATCTAGGATGGAAAGAAATAAATATAACCTCCAAGATAATCACATCTATATCCTACACCATAGTATACTTTGAGGACAATCATATCCCTATTAAGATCCCATTAGGGGCATAAGAGGATAAGAAGGCAACAACACCACCTACAAATCATGTGATGCAACTCAGCTTAAATGAGATATAGGTGACAAGGGATGAATCCCTTGAATGGAAGAGCCTAGTAGAGGCCAAGATTGACAATAAAGAGTTAGTACAAAAAAATGAAAATTATTTGGAGCAACAACTTCATAACTTGTAGGAAAAATTACAAATCATGGGCATGTAGTGCATTGACAACAAGAGACAACTTGAGGTAGAAAATAGATCCTTGAAGGAGGAGCTAGAAAAAATTAGAAAAAAATTAGCTATCTAGACTACAAGATTGGAGATAATGGAAGCATTTATCTCCGAGATGGCAAAGATACTAGACAAAATGATTAATTGTAGATAGCTATCAAAAAAAAAAACCGACAATATAGGTATTCCAACATAGAACGAACAAATTCAATAACCACTTCAATAACCACTCACACAACCAGATCAAAGATCAACAGACCGATGTTTTGACGTGGTAAAATTCCTATGGGGAAACATCCACGGCCCCAGCCGACACGACCACTTGGAACAGTTTATTAATGAAAAAGAAAAAGATTACAGAGAGATTTTACAAGAGATATTCTCACAATCAATCATCGGAAAATGACCCTCCATGCTCTTTAAATAGAGATCATGGACCAATCAGGTGTTAAGGCACAGATCAGTTGTCGTTTAGATAAAGGAGAATATGGATCGTCAGTTCACTCTATGTCGGGAACATATCATGACCATTGGATTTCATAACTACAAATGCATACTAATGCATACTAAAGAAACACACTAATAAACACACTTTTACCTAACAACATATTAGACCAAGTAGATTTTAACTAACTCCTAAGTGTCTAAATATACTAACATCCCCCCTTAAGAACAACTTGGGATAGGATTGAAGGATTTACAATAGTGACACAATAGGAGAAGGAATGAGGAATTAGATCCTATCCCCCCTTAATGACAACTTCATGAACTCCTAAAATATATCGAAGTTTGGAAAACCTCACTTTTGTAAGAGACATTGTGAAAATTTCCGCAACTTGATCTTCTATAGGGAAAAGAGCACTTCAATAACTTGATCATGAATGAGCTTTCTGATGAATTGCATGTGTAGCTCAATGTGTTAATTGTGCTGATGTTGAATTGAGTCTTTGGCGAGCTTGATGGTACTCTGATTGTCGCACTAAAGGCTTGTCAGATGATGTTGCTGGAATCCAAACTCTGAAAGGATCTGTCGAAGCCACAAGGCTTCTTGACTTGCATTTACCATTGCTCGATACTCTTCCTCTGCTAAAGAAAGTGCAATATCATGTTGTTTCTTACAATCCCAAGTGGCAGGTCCTGAACCAAGACTGAAAACATAACCTACAGTAAAATTTCGATCATAAGGGTCGTCGACCCAATCTAAATCAGTAAAACCAACCAATAAAGGATTCCCCTCTGAACTATAATGTATCCTAAGCTGAAATGTACCATGGACATAGAAAAATATCCTTTTAGTTGCTTTCCAATGGATTTCATGGGGTGTTATCATATACTAGGAAACAAGACCAATAATAAAGGAAAGATCAGGACGATTATGAGTCAAGTATAAGAGGCTACTAGCTGCTTCTCGTGTTGAATAGACCCATCTAGGAAGGGATGGAGTTGGTGTTGTTTCAGGTTCAAAGGACTCATATTGAGGAGGGTGAGCAAGTGGAGGTGGATTTTCATCCTCACTTTCATCATCTGAAGAAGAAGAAAGCATAGGAACAGAATAAGAAACAAACATCGAAGATGGTTTGTAGATAGAAGAAGGCACAATCATCAAATTAGGCTCGCAGGACAAGATATTTTCATCAAATTTAACATCTTTTATAATAATAATTTCATTACAATGTGGTTGAATAATTCTATAACCTTTGACATCTTCAGAATAACCAACAAATATACACTTCTCACTTTTAGGTTGCAATTCTTTCCTTTTCTCATCAGGAATGTGAGCCCATGCTATACTTCCAAATACACGAAAGTGACTTACATCTCGTTTAATTTTAGTCCAATATTCGTCTGGTGTTATATTTTTTAGAGCCTTTGTGGGAGTGTGATTTACTATGTAATTTTCACAGTTGATTTCTTTCACCCAATACTTTAGACTTAATCCCTTAGATTAGATCATACAATTATCCATTTCTTTTAATGTGCGATACTTTCTCTCAGCAACACCATTTTTCTGTGTTGTATATGGAACAATGTGTTGCATTTGGATGCCCTATGTAGTTCAGTAACTTCTAAAATTATTGTTCACATATTCTCCTCTATTATTTGTTCTTAAACTTCACCTCCATTATTTGTTCTTAACCTTTGAATTTGATGTCTAGATTTCTTTTCTACAAGGTCCTTGTAGGCCAAAAACTTGTCAAAAACTTCTCTCTTAAGTTTTAATAAGTAAACCCAAGTAGATATGGAAACGTCATCAATGAAAGTTAAGAAATACTTGCACCCAGAAAAACAAGGAGTAGAAAGTGGACCACACAAATCATTGTGAACAAGCTGCGAAGGGCTTGAGGCATGCCAAGAGGAACGTTTGTCAAAATTGTCCCAATGATGTTTTTCTAGAACACAACTATCACAAACACCATCTATGCCTGAAACAGGAGGAAGACCAGTCACCATATGTTTATTACATAGTTGTTGTAATGAGCGATAGTTTAGATGACCAAACCACTCATGCCAAAGTTTTCTCAAGTCATCACTATGAGCAACAAAAATGGATGAAAAATATGATGATCCAAAGTTGTCAAAATTTTACAACCTGTTAATATCATCAACAATTCCATTTGCAATAACATGCTTAGGATATTTTATATCCTTATTACAACTTGGTGAGGTGAAAACTCTATTGTTTTACCTTCACCTGAATAAGCTATTTGATAAACTGATAGAAGGTTGCAAGAAAGACTTGGAACACATAATACATCATTGAAATTACCATTATCTACTTGAACTATTCCAAATCCCAAAACACTAAGAGATCTATCATAACCAACAAATATTTTCTTGGTGTTACATTCATTTAGAGAAGAAAATATGTCTTTATCCTTACCCATATGATAAGATGCTCTAGAATCAATAATCCACTCATCAAAAGAAGAAGTAGAAGTTGTATTGAAGGAGAAACCAGAAGTAGAAAGTGCATGTCCATGAGAAGAAGAAGAATAAGTAGTAGAATCAATATTGATGTTTTTCTTCTTCATTGTTGCTTCTAAAGCTGCCATATTCTTGAAACATTTGGACTCATCATAACCATGTTTATCGTAAAAGTTGCAATGTCTCTCAGTCTTCTTATTTTTATATTTTTCTCCTTTTCACCATTAGGAGATGAAGTTGTATGAGTGGGTTTGGGACCCTTATGGTGATTGTTTTTCTAGCAAGGATGTTTCTTATTGGGATTCTTTGGTTTATCCTTCTGCTAGGTGACTAAGGCTTTGTTGGAGGTACCTGCAGTGTTGATCACTCCAAGTTGTACAATCTTAACTTCCTCTCTACTCAAAGCAACACAAAAGGACTCAAGAGTGGGTTTTTTTATAAGATTTCCCTAGAGTCTCTCTCATGGAATAAAAGGTATATACAAAAACAAAATATGCACTACCTATATTAGAAAGAATAAGATAGATGCAACACTCTTCCTCCATGTTTATCTCACATTCTTCACATAAAATTTTGAGTGTTTTAAACTTAGATAGATAGTCTCCAATGCAAGAAAAATCACTTGGAATTAAATCCAGTACTTGATTTTCTAACTGTTTTACTCGAATAATATTGAGTTTACCAAACACATATTCAATCTTTTCCCAATATTCATCGGGGTCATCAATTTCTTTAAGGTGGAACCTTAAATCAGGAAAAATGGACATTATTATTAGTCTATGTGCTTCGTCACTCCTATTATCCCATTTTACTTTCTTATGAGAATCATTGGGTTATTTTTCCTTTCCCAAGGTAATCGGGTGCAAGCCTTTACTTTTAAATAAATCCTCCATATGATATTTCCATTGGAAGTAGTTGGCTCTAGTAAGAAAAACATTACAAGAAGAATCCATATTAAATATGTAGATAATATGGATTTAAAAACTGAAGCTGATAATCTGGTTGGAAAGGTCTCGAAAAATTATGCGGTTTTAAAAATAACAGTACTAAAAATGGACTTCAGATGTGAAAGTTATGCCCTTTTAAAAAAAAATCATAAATGGTAACCAAAGGACCATGTGGTGTTGTAATTTGATTTATGAAGTGACACACTTTTATAAAGAGAAGTGGAGATCACTTTTACAATGAAGTTACTTTATAAAAGGAAAGTTGCATGCAAAATAAATAACTCTAAAATAAAATATTAAAGCTACTTATAGTGATTCACTTTTATACTTGAAGTGAAATACACTTTACAATTTGAACATGAGCATTTTCAAAAAAGGTAACAAAATGAGAGACTTAAACTCAAGAACTCTTACTTAATAAGGAAACTTTTAACCAAATGGTCTAGAAAAACATATTGTAATGTTTAGCAAGATGATTTGGGGTGTTTTTTTTGTTGTGGAAGACGTCCTTGGAGAGTGTGCTCAAAAAACTTATTTTCACACAAGAAATTGGTTTTGCCCCAGATCTGACTGAAATGGACTTATCTTAGGCAAAAGAAAACCTTTTTGAATGAAACGAAAAGTGTTCATGACTAAACTGAGCGCTTTGAATGCAATGGAACAGTCCTCTTAGACCAAATAAGTATGGAAATTACAGGAAATGGATATGAGGCAACTCGGCTTCACGATCTCGATCTACAACAGGAGCGGGTCTTCAAACAACTTAAATAAACACTCACACAACCATATCAAAGATCAACACATCGATTTTTTAACATGTTAAAACCCCTACGGGGAAAAATCCATGGCCCCAACCAACACGATCATTTGGAGTAGTTTATTAATGAAAAAGAAAATGATTACAAAGAGATTTTAAAAGAGAGTTTCTCACAATCGATCATCGAAAAATGACCCTCCATTCTATTTAAATAGAGATCATGGACCAATTGGGTGTTAATACATGGATCAATGACCATTAAGATCGAGGAGAATATGAACCATCGAATCATTCTATGCTGAAAACATATTGTGAACATTAGATTTCCTAACTACAAATGCATATTAATGCATACTAAAGAAACACACTAAGAAACACACCTTTACCTAACGACACATTAGACCAAATAGATCTTAACTAACTCCTAAGTGTCTAAATATCCTAACAATTTTACAGTATCTTCCTTCAAAATTTGACATGAACAAAATCCATAGGGTTGTTGTGCATGCCAAATTGTCATGCACAACAAACAATAGGTTTGTTGTGCATGCCAATTTGGCATGCATAGCAACCATATACTCATAGACTTGAGAAAAAATCCATAAATCATCCACAAGATGATATCTCAATTCTATTTTTCATATTGTATATCTTATTAGTTGAAAATAGAATTATCATCGTTGTTTGGTTCATTTACACACTTTTATAGCTCGTCGACAGGCATGGGGAGTGGTTTGAGATATAGTCAATTAATGTCTCCTCACCTTTTGAATTGAGACATGAAAATATTTTTTTCATGCCTCATAACCAACACTATGATTCATGAGTGAGATTGAGGTCAAAATTAACATTGGAGAAACCACGAAAAATCATAACAAATTAATTAAAATGAGTGTCGATAAGACCCCTTAGTTTTTGTCCTTAATAAATCTATAACTATTCCTTCTGACATCAATGTGTCTAACCTTTTGTTTCTAAGAATAATAGTCACCAAGATATTTATAATGAGTGGTTGGAGTCCTTATTTTGACCTCATCTTGGCAGTTTTCATAATCTAGGAAGAAAAATCTCCCTTGTTTGTGAGAAATATTTTTAATCAACATTTTCATAGTTTTGGGCCTCGTAAATGAATTTTGTCACTTGTGTTTGAGTTGGTATGCCTAAAAAATGTCAACATATCCCCTTTTTTCATTTGAATCTAAAATTGAAACAACAACAAAAAATGTGTGCAAAAGGCCCTTGGAGGCTAAAGTATAGGATTTGTGCAGAATGTTGATGAAATGGAATCAAAGTTTCTCTCAATGTCTTTCATCTTTGTCTATGGAATTTGATCCAAGTCATCAATTTTATTGTTGAGATATATGAACATGAAATGAATTTTAATTTGCAAAATAGGCTTTTAGGGGCCAAATGCACTATTGGGGAAACACATGGTAAAATTGTCAATTGTAGCCAAAACAATTTTGTGGGACTTCCAATTATTAAGAATGCATATGATATGCTTAGACAAACCTAGAAACCAAACTAATGTATATGGTATCAGTCACTTCCTTGATTTTGTAACTTAACACACCATTTTTCTTCCATTCTTATACTTGCATTTTGGATGTTGATATTGTGAATCATGTAATGAAATTGTGTAGGATACATGGTTATGATGTTTATTTGTTAGACACATATTGATGTTATCGTGAAGAGGAGAAAATCTATAAAAAAATAAAAGTTTGGTTCTGGAAGTTCAAGTGATGAATATAAATGATGACCAACGAAACATGCTCAATTGAAAGTATTGGGTGACATACATTCAACAATTGAGACTCACACCAGGGAAAAATGCTTCGGTTTGCAATACAAAAAGAATTATTCTTCAAAATGGAAGCATTAACATTGTAATCACATACACAAACATTTATGAAGAACTAGATTTTGATGAACAATGTTTGTACTGTTCCAGAATGGTTGCATGACATCTTCTTAGGATATGGAACCCCAACACTGTACAATGGACCAATGTGATTGATACTTTGTATGTTTCCAATTCTAGGGACACTATACTTGATGTTGGTTACTTCATAAAAGTGTGAGAAACAAGAAAGAGGCTAAGACAACAACCATTACCATTAACCAAAAATATGGATTATCAAGATCTTTTCCCTTATAAAAAATAATAAGAGATACTCTAAAAAAAATAAAATTGGGTGACGAAATCACAGGAGAGGGGTTCCCCTAGTTGAAATTTGGTGTTAGGAGCCCAACAGAACTAGCGTTTCATCGATATGAGACATGGTTTGGCTGCTATGGAGAGTTGCAACTCACCTCCTGAATCCATTCAGGGACACAATGACAAATTGGTCCGGGGGCACAGATCACAACCACACGACATAAATTAGTTTTGTAAGCTCTGGAAGGTGTGTATGGCCAACACCCATGTGACCACGGTGCTCACAATCGCCCAAAACAGGGGTTGTGAAAGTTTACCCCATGTGCTTGATTTGCGTTATGCTTATTGAGCTACACCCTAGTTTAGGAGATCCTCTAAAAAACAGTTTACTGGGTGACAAAATCATAGGAGAGGGGTCCCCCTAGTTGGAATCTGTTGCCAGGATTCTAATAGAACTAGAATTTTATCTATTCGAGGCACGGTTTGGATGCTATGGTGAATTGTAACTCGCCTCCTGAAGCCATTCAGGGACACAGTGACAATTTGGTATGGGGGCACAAAATCACAATCGGGCGTCATAAATGAGTTCCATGAGCTTAAGAAGGTTTGTATGACCAAATCCATCATTACCATGGTGCCCACAATCACCCAACATAGGGGCTTTCAAAGTTGACTCACTACGCCAAATTTGCATTGTGCCTCATTGACCTAAACCCTAGTCCTGAAGATCCTCTAAAAAATACTTTTTTGGGTGATGGAATCATAGGAGAAGTGCCCCCTAGCTAAAATTCAATTCCAAGAGTTCAAAAAAATGAAATTTCATCGATTTGACCCACGTTTTGCATGCTATGGAAAGTTTCAACTCATTTCCTGAAGCCATTCAGCGACACAATGACAATTTGGTCTGGGGGCACAAAATCAAAATCGAGCGACGTAACTGAGTTATGTAATATCTGGAAGGTCTGTATGACCAACTCCCACATGACCATGGTGCCCACAATATCCTGACACAGAGGCTTTGAAACTTGACCCCTTGTTTCAGATCTTCATTGTGCCTCACTCAGCTAAACCTTAGTTTCAAAGATCCTCTAACAAACACTTTCTTGGGTGATGAAATCACAAGAGAGGGGTCACCCTAGTTGGAATATGGTGCAAGGAGTCCAGCATAAATGGAATTTCATCGATCTGAGGCATGGTTTGTGTGCTATGGTGAGTTGCAACTCGCCTCTTGAAGCCATTCAGGAACACGATGACAATTTGGTCAGGGGGCACAAAATCACAATCGGGCGACGTAACAAATTTTTGTAAGTTCCGGAAGGTCCATATGGGAAATGCCCACGTGACCATGGTTCCCACAATCGCCCGACACAGGGTTCATGAAATTTAACCCCCTGTGTCGGATTTTCATTGTGCCTCACTGAGATAAACCCTAGTTCTAGAGATCCTCTAACAAACACATTTTCAGGGGACGAAATCATAGGAGAGGGGTCCCCCTAGCTCGAATCCAATTCTAGGAGTCCAACAGAACTAGAGTTTTGTTGATCCCAGGCATGATTTGGGTGCTATGACAAGTTGTAACTTGCCTCCTAAATCCATTCAAGGACTCAATCAAAATTTGGTCTGGAACTAAGTGACCTAACTGAGTTTCATAAGCTTTGGAAGGTCTCTATGAAAAATGCCCACATAAACATGGTGGCCACAATCACCCAACTCATGGGCTTTGAAATTTGACCCCCTGTGATAGATTTGCATTCACTAAGATAAAACCTAGTTTTGGAGATCCACTAACAAAAACTTTTCTAAGAGACAGAATCACAGGAGAGGGGTCACCCTAGCTGGAATCTAGTGTCAGGCGTCCAACAGAACTGGCGTTTCATTGATCTGAGGCATGGTTTGGGTGTTATGGCGAGTTACAACTCGCCTCCTGAAGCCATGCAGGGACACAATGATAATTTGGTCCAAGGGAAAAAAATCACAACCCGACGATGTAATTGAGTTTCGTAATCTCCGGAAGGTGTGTATGACCAAATATCACAAGACCACAATGCCCATAATCATCGGATAAAGGGGCTTTGAAATTTGACTTCATGTGTCGAATTTTCATTGTGCCTCACTGAGATAAACCCTAGTTCCAAATATCCTCTAACAAACACTTTTCTAGGCGACGAAATCACAGGAGAGGGGTCCCCTAGATGGAATTCGGTTCCATGCATCAAACAAAAATAGTGTTTCATCGATCCGAGGCATGGTTTGGGTGCTATGGAGAGTTGCAACTCACCTCCTTAAGCCATTCAGGGACACAATGACAATATGGTCTAGGGGGTGAAATCACAATTATGCGACGTAACGGAGTTCTGTAAGCGCCATAAGGTATGTATGGCCAATTTCCACTTGACTACGATGCCCAAAATCACTCAATATAGGAGCTTTGAAACTTGACCCCCTGTGTCATATTTGCATTATGCCTCATTGAGATAAACCCTAGTTCCATAGATCCTCTAACAAACACTTTTCTTGGCAACAAAATCATAGGAGAGGGGTCCCCCTAGTTGGAATCCAGTGCTAGGAGTCCAACAAAACTAGTTTTCTGTCGACCCAAGGCACGATTTGGGTGCTATGGAGAGTTGCAACTCGCATCCTGAAGCCATTCAAGGACAAAATGAAAATTTGGTCCAGGGGCACAAAATCACAACCGGGTGACATAATTGAGCTTTGTAAGCTTTAAAAGGTCTGTATGACCAACACCCACATAAACACGGTGCCCACAATCTCTCAACACAAGGGATTTGAAAGTTGACCCCCTATGTAGAATTTTCATTCTGCCTCACTGAGTTAAACCCTAGTTCCAGAGATCCTCTAACAAACACTTTTTTGGGTGAGGGAATGATAGGAGAGTGGTCCCTGTTACACATTATTTTCGTCATCCCTATGATTTTTAATGATGTAAACCTATATGTAGTCTTCAGAGGGGTCAGTGGCCTGAGTTCCTGAAGAAAGAAGGGAGAATAACTTTTCCTGAGAAAAGAAGTTGCATTCTCCTTTGTAAAAACCTTATTAAAGAGGAAGTTCGCAGGCTGCATTATAGCTAGGGTGCAAGAATGTTTGATTCTCACAGGCTGCATCATAGCTAGGTTGCGAGGAGTTCACATTCTTCTCTATAAGCAGGGTGTGAGAATGCTTACACGTGGGAAAAACGAGCGTTTTCCCGAATCTTCTAGAAGGAGAAACTTCCATGGTGAGGTGGAATCCGAATGGTTTGGATCTTACTCACTTTCATGATTTAGTGGGATCATCCTAACCTACTCACCTTATCCTCTTCATCTTATAAAAGGAGAGGAGCTCTCATGGATAAGGGCTAAGTTGGATTTGGCTTGGAATTATTAACTTGGGTGGAGTGTCTTTGAGTTTTGCCTTCGTCAAGATAGATTGTGAATATTATCATATCTATGCTCTCAGAATTCTTGGAGTGGAAGTGTTTGGGGAATGAAGGAAAATTGGAAGGGACCTTACGACATCAAGGCCATGGTTTTAATCTCTCTTTCACATTTAATATGATACAGTAATATGATTATTTCCTATAATTCTTGTTGTGTTTTATTGTATGATTCATTGATCACATACATAGGTTTATATTGAGTTTATGCTATTACTATCAATTTGGTTGGTTGCGTTCTTTTGCAGGATCATCATTGTATGAGTGTTGAAACGAAGATAGGATGGTGATGGCAAGAGGAAGTGTCGTTTAAATGGTATGTCACCTATCCCTCTTTAGTTAGTAAATTCAATATTTAAAACTTAAGGAAAGCGTCATGTTCTGGTGTGTTTTGTTCTAGATCTAGGTGGATCTAGGGAGATCAGTTAGTGTCCGCACCTAATGATTTATTCGATAACAAAATTGGCGACTCCACTGGGGATACAACCCATTTTTGGTGGTTTTTTCTTGGACCTTTGCTCTTAACCTACCATTTTTCATTCCCATCAATCTCTGAGTCTTGAGGAGACCCTTACAGACTCTCTGGATCCAGAAGTTCCCTCATAAGTTTTGTCCTCTTTCCAAAATTTGCTTGATTACAGAGATTCTCACACTGCACCCTTCTGTAGCCTGCGAGAACTACTAAAGTTCGCACCCTTTTGTTAAGTTCAGTGCGAACTTCTCGCATTTTGCTTGGGTCTAGCCTACGAGAATCCTTGATTCTCGCACTGTACCACACTTCCAGCCTGCGAACCCACCTACAAAATTTTTGTATTAAGTATTTTGTGTCCTTAGATGCCCAGGTTTGTTTGTGTGTCTAGGAGGAACTTCTTTGGCCAGTGATTGAATGTTTCTTGGCTTCAAATTTCGTGAATGATTAAGTCCTTCTTGATCATGTTTTCTCAATTTTTACCTCTTGTCCTTTTCGCAACAAGGGTATAATCTCTGGTTTTGAAATCTGAGTGCTTATTTGGTTGGGAGCCTTTGATCGGTTTAAAAGTTGAGATCATTCGTTCTTTTCAATTGCTTATTACTTGGAAAATTGTTATCCATATGCATTTGAAGAGACTGGTCTTGTCATTTTGTTATTTTTGTCTTCATTGAAAGATTGGTTTGGGTGTTTGTTGTGTATTTTTTTTTTTCTGTTGGTTGCTTGTTTTTTTTAGTTCCACCCCTATTGTTTGGTTTCTAACAAAAATTAAAGACATTTTCTTTTTTAAGCAAATTTTTATTCAAAAATATTGGAATTCAAGTACTGAAAAAGAACGAATAGAGAATTTTCATTGTTCTTGGTTGTTTGATATTACATTTCAAAGAAGATCATACATCGCCATTTGTGTTGTTCCAGAAAACTCCTCTTTACCTCTTGTAGATAGGATTCATCAAACAAAGAATTTTTCTCATTCATTCTTATTTATGCATTATTGGGTCAGAGTCTCACACAACATCAGTTTCATTTCCATCTCCTTCTGAGTGACAATAACCTTTAATAATATTGCACAATTTTAAAATTCAACTAGTAACTTTTTCTAGGACTCTTTTACACCAACATTAGGTAGGCTAGAGCTTTGGGATAGGTAGTGAGACACACTCTCCAAAGCATAAAACACACAATAGTATCTTTTGATAAGGAGTGTCAAATTCCATTTGCATCATTTTTTCCTGGGAAGCCCTTCTCACACAAGGGTCAAACCCGAGGTCGCATTGAGATTGACAGAGTTACTCACCCTGCTTTGTTGATATCGCTGTAGAGATTTCACGTATTATGGGGGTCACTCGAGCTGATTTTGGGCTAGATACCCTGCCCTTGGATGTGGATCAGACTGTCAACTATTCCCCCAAGCATTATTGTTGTTGGTGGTAACCTTAGTAGCCTATCTTCTTAGGGTCTTACACAAGGTGACTGTGAAGGGGCAAGTCTTCACGGTACCTGGAATCAACGTTGGCCAAACTCACTCAGGCTCCTTGGAGGGTATACCGACGATTATGTGCGGGAGCTTGCACCAGGGTGTAAGTCCGTTAAGCAGGTCACCAACGTAAATTTTTGACCCTAGCCCAGCCCCTTCTTGTCTCTTCGTCGCAACGTTGGATTTCATCACCAACTAGTGACTTCGAAATTAGAAGTTCTTGTTTGCTTGATTTTGCTTCCAAGATTTTACTAGCGTGTGTTGTTTGTTTACCCAAGTTGACCATAGAATTTATTTCGTAAGATTCTAACTCGATCATGATTGACCTTCCACACCGTTCACGTAGAATGCAAGGCCTACCCCCAGAAGATCTGGAAGGTTCTCAACCCTTGCCTACCAACTCACTAGAGGGCTCCCCTCAACAGAGTGAAGTCCAAGACGTCGCCACTCTGCAAGTGGAAAGACCTAACTCGTTAGAATGGTTCAGAATTACCAATTCTCGAGAGGACTTCCGACTTCCCACCGACTCTGAGAGACATATTGTTCGAGTGAATTCTTCTGGAGATCTAGTTATTCATTCTTCTGGGTCACAAACCAGACCTTTCATAGGACCTGAGGGTCAATATCCTTTTTGGACTACTGGCATTTTTAGACGGGATCTCTTTGGCTCAGGAGCAGGCATTGATATCATTGTCGCACCTGAGTTTCCTGAAACATCTAATCCATACGCAGTACCTTTTATTACTGCATATTATTTTCCTAGTACAAATGCTCTGTGAGCTGACCACATCTTAACTCTCCCTCTACAAATGGCCCATTACACAATGGTCCCAGATACTACGAGTCCTCATACTAGGATTACTGTGGCTAGCCAAGCCCCCATTGGCACACCGCTTTCACCCAGAATCACCCCAACTCTTCCACCCATATATCATGCATTGAATGCTTCTATTCCCACTCCTACACAAATCACATCCAGAACTCCTGGTGGTTCCACTCCTTCTGGGCACCATCTTCCCGATTTCATTCCGAACTTCCTCTTTAATAGGGTTTTTACAAAGGAGAATGCAACTTCTTTTCTTAGGATAAGTTCTTCTCCCTTCTTTCTTCAAGAAATCAGGCCACTAACCCCTCTGAAGACTACAGACAGGTTTACATCATTAACAGTCATAGGGATGATGAAAATAATGTGTAACAGAGGGCCCCCCAAATTATGAAGTTAGAACAGAGTGATAGCCGAAATACTTTCAGCCTCTGGACTTCATGCTGAAGTAGAGCTGCTAGTTTCTTAATCTGGGGGATAAGTACCAACCATCCATGCGTTATGCGTTGGGAATTCCAAGCATAGTTTTCTATGGTTCAAGCTTGTGTAAAAATGAAACTAAGTCCAAGCATAGTTTCCTCTAGTTCAAGCTTGTGTAAAAATGAAACCAGGTCCA
>SNQJ01S0019069.1:0-37339 GCA_010110895.2 Picea sitchensis
ATAATTTTGTGCTTGATGAATGCTTACTTTTTATGTTGAATTGCTACATTTTTTAACACTTTATCTTGTTGTTGTTACAAATTACTTATTGTTTTTATAAGACTGTTTTATTGTTGCAATTTGCAACAGCCATAGCAATCTAACTTGTCTAGTTTTTAAAAGAGGTTGTTATTGTCCACTTTAACTTGAAAATTGTTATATATATATGTTGCAAAGTGTTCTTTTTTTGGGAAGGTACAACAAACTAAATCACAACCTATATTTCCTCCTAGAGCTAGACCAACCAATCGGTGACCAATATAGGGAGCGGTAGGCTTGGATACTAAAACTTTTATTTTATCCCTTGAGGTCAAAAAGAAATCCTCCCTTGTGGTGGACCTCCTCCATCACTAAAACGAGGGAAGATTCTACTAAGGCGACAGTGGTAGTTTCTTCCATAGTTACGTAATATTTGGGGATCTTGTGGTGGGCTTTATGCAAGTAAAAATCCTGCAATAACACATCCCTTTAGAGATGTATTTACCTTTATTGAATCATCTTTTGGTTAATTCCCTCTTAACAATAGTAATACAAACTTCCTACTATAACTATTCAATTTCTTGGCTTGGTTAGCACTTACCAAAAGGATCTCGTATTTTACCTTTGTGTGCATTGATTATGAAGGATTTCCCATCCTTGATTAAGTGGTTGATCTGAATCATTTTAGGAACGATATGAAGGCGGAAAGATAACATAGATATAACAAATAATTACACAGAGATATGGCAAGGAACACAGTAATGCAGTAAAACTCGGATTCTATTAATAACTAACTCAAATACAAAAGACTGTAAAATGAAAAAGCACACAAGATAGCTGGAATTGTGGTAGATTATCTCGGAGAATATATATGTCAGCTATGCTCATTCACAATAATTTGGTTACAATGAAGCTCCAAAGGCCTTTTTGACATCAAACATAAATGAGAAAACCCTAAACATCCAAAAACATAACCCTAGGAGATGAAGCGCCAAAATTCATGTGGGCCCCGATGGGGTAATTTGGTACATAAAATTCTTGGGGTCGTAACTTCTACATACAATATTTTTTTTGGGTGCACGATACCCTGTTGGAAAGGTCTATATGATTTTTAGGACCTCAAAGCAACCCCGGAAGTTTAGGAACTGAAAAGATAGAAACTAACTACCAAAATGGAAATTGGGCTTTGAGCTAATGGAATAGGTGGGTGGTCATCGATATCCACCTGGATCGTTCCTCCCCCCTTAGGAATAAATGGTCTCCATTACGTCAAGTGCCTACATCAGATGACGAAAAAAATTTCGAACCTGACTCTTTGTGAACCACTTGCCCTGATGAAGAAACTTCCCTTCTTTGACAACCCAATAGAGTTAGATAGTCTGTTGGTGGGTGTCCTTTGTCTTGGTATCCATGATATGATCAATTGTCACATGTTCGATGTAGGAAGGATTGATTTATGTAGGTTACAACTACTCAGTCGCATATGAAGTGTCCAGGAGAGGTGGAAAATATAGTCGGAGCAGTTCCACACTAAATATCGGGTGAAATCCAAGGAAAGGAGGAATACTTAATTCAAAATCATTCTCACCCACATCCTTGGTGATGGCGTAAGGCCCATATCAGAGTGGTCGCAGCTCCAAATGGGGTCATGTGAGGCACTCTTTTTACAAATACACCCATACCTTATTTCCCACCTGAAATTTGTGCGGTACCCGATGTTTATTATGGCACTTCTTGTACTTGGAATTATCTTTCTGCACAATATCATGAACTTGTTTTTGGATGTGTAGGATGTGCTCAAAAAATTTGGTTGTTCGATTAGCCTCTTTCTGATCATGGGAAGACTCTTCATGTGTTGTTGCAATGGGACGAGCTACGTCAATAGGGGTCAATTGAATATTTTAACCTTGTACAATATTTAAATGCAAATAGATTTTCAATAAAAGAACAAAAAATACACAATGGAAAATACACACATTACACAAATATTTTCCCCATAAAAACCCAAACCGAGAAAACCAACATATTTTATATTCATTCATAGTGATACATTGTTTACAATACAATATACATATAGGAGCCAGTGGCATCCAAAACCCTAACCCAATGACCCAAATTAGTCAACAACCCTAATTCCTTAACTAGAAATAGAAAACCATCGGAAAACACCATGTGCCGAAAAATCACTCAACAATGGACACAAAAATCGAGGCAACATGAAAAACAAGGAAAAAAATTGACATGTTTCTCGAGGCAAAAATAATTCTCGGGGGCACTACCCTAGAACCCATGTGCACCAAGCGCAATGTAGAAAACACTACGGCTAGTCATGCAAAGAATATAACACATACCCAACATTATCCCACTTGTTGTTTTCTTTGCATACACGGGGTTACAGGGTTACATAGTCAACAATCCAGGGCAACAATGCCCAAGGATCCTCTACACCAAGAGAATTTCGTAGTTCTCACATATTTTGCTAATGAATCTGCAACATTCTTCAAAGTGTCCACCTTCATCAGCAACACTTTATTTTCTTCAACCATGTCTCTCACAAAGTGATATTAAATATCAATATGCTTTGTCTTTGAATGATAATTTGGGTTCTTCACCATAAAAAATGCACTCTAACTATCACAATCTATCCTTACATCTTGTTGTACCAACCCAATACCTGAACACAATATTTGTAACCATATTGTTTCCTTACTTGCATGAGTGGCTTCCACATATTCAGCTCATGTAGTTGAAACTGCCACTACGACCTATCTTTTGCTCATCCAATTGATTGATCCTCCAAACAAGTTAAACACATACCCACTTGTAGATCTCCTATGATCCATATCTCCAGCCCAATTTGCATCTACAAATCCATGTATTTCCAACACTCTGGCCAATCCTGGTCTTCCTTGGTAGCACAATCCATAGCTAGCAGTGCCACGCAAATACCTGAAAACCCCTTTTATTGTTGTCCAATGCTCCTTCCCCGCTTTTGACATATACCTACTCAAAAATCTCACTACATGTGCAATGTTTGGTCTAGTACAGACCATTGCATACATCAAACTTCCAACTATAATCGAATACGGAACACGGGACATGTCCTCCTCCTCTTCATGTGTCTTGGGACACTAATCCGTAGATAAATTTACACCAACAGGAATAGGGACCTTGATCGGTTTACATTCATGCATATTAAACCTCTGCAATATTGTCTCGACATATTTTCTCTTATTTAACCAAAATTTCCTTTTTTTCCGATATCTTTTAATTTCCATGCCCAAAATGAAATTTGAAGCACCAAGATCCTTCATGTCAAATTTAGAGAACAACTGATTTTTCACATCCTGGATAATCTCCTTGTTGTTTCCTATCAGCAACATGTCATCCACATAAAAGACCAAATAAATCATATGATCACCAATTAATTTAAAATACACACAGTGATCCTCTTTGCTTCTTGTGAAGCCAAGTCCCAGCATATAAATATCAAATTTTTGATACCACATCCTTGGTGATAGTTTTAAACCATACATGGACTTTTTTAGCTTGCATACCAACTCCTTCTTTCCCTTCACAACAAAGTCGTATGGCTACTTCATATAGATTTCTTCTTCCAAATCCCCATGTAGGAATGTTGTCTTCACATCCATATGTTCTACTTCAAAATCAAATGCAGCAGCAACAAATAAAAAAAATATTATAGAAGTTAACTTGGCAACTGGAAAAAAAATCTCACCAAAATCAATTCCCTTAACCTGGGAATAACCCTTTTCTATTAACTGGGCTTTGTATTTCTCCACTTTTCCTTCTGCATTCAGCTTCGTTTTAAATACGCATTTTCTACCAATGGGATTTCTTCTAGTCAGAAACTACACTAGATCCCAAGCCTCATTCTTATCCAAGGCTTCCATTTGTTCATCCATGGCCTTTTTCCATAGCTTCCCATCCTTTGAATTCATTGCCTCCCTGACAGTTCTAGGATCATCATCAGTAATAGACAAACCAAAATTTGAACAGAAATTAGATGGAGTATACCTTTCCGGTAGCCTTCTTTCTCGAACTGATCTTCTCAATATTGGAGTATGAGTCCATCTTCTTCTTATTATTCATGTTCTTCTGTAGAGTCGGATTCATCATCATTTAATCAATCTCTATTTTCTCTAGTTCTTCCTTACTTGGTAGGACTTCATGTTTAACAACATCCTTCATTTATCTAAATACCACATCTTGGATATACACAACCTTCTTAGTTTCTATGTTCCAAAGCTTATAACCTTTTAGACCATCTTTGTACCCAATAAAGATACATTTTTCAGCCTTCTTATCTAGCTTACTATTGTTTTCCTTTGGAACATGAACATAGGCCTCACAGCCAAATACCTTGAGATGTGTGAGAGAATGTTTATTACCAGTCCATACCTCTTGTGGATTCTTGTCATCCAGTGTTGATGAGGATGATATGTTGACTAGGTAACATGCAGTACCCACTGCCTCTGCCGAGAATTATTTCCCTAACCCACCACCACTGAGCATGCACCTTGATTTTTCCATTAGCATCATATTCATCCTTTCTGCAACTCCATTCTGTCGAGGTGTATATGGAGTAGTTTTCTTCCTTTTTATACCACACTTCTTACAAAATTATTCAAATTCATTCCCACGAAACTCTCTGTCATTATTTGTCATCATCACCTTAATTCTTTTCTATGTTTGATTCTCAACAAGAGCATTAAACTCTGTAAAACCTGTCAAAGAATTCAGATTTCTTCTTGAGGAAATATATCCAGGTATTCCTCAAGAATTCATGTATAAATGATACATAGTACATATATTTTCCCAATGATGGAACCGACACATGTCCAAACACATCACTGTGAACTAGATGTAAAATTACTTCTTCCCTCGTTGCACCAGAGGGGAATCTTACCCAATTCTTCTTCCCATATACACAATGTTCACAGAAATCAAAATCCATAGAGAAGTTAGACATACCTTCAACCATACCTTTAACATGTAGTAATTGAAGACCCTTCTCTCCAATATGCCCCAGTCTTTGATGCCACAACATAACCTTTTCTCCAAATACTGTAGGAGTTATTTCTTATTCAAATCCAATATCAGTAACAATGGAAATATTACACCTGTCACTTATAGTTCTTCCTTGCATCTTACACAGAGTTCCAAACCAAACTCCATTCAGCAACACCATTTCTCCTCGAACCATCCTACATGTTTCTTTTTCAAATATTTTTTTTACCCCTACATCGTTAATTTTTCTTGCAGAAATCAAATTTATGGCCAATCCTGGGATTTGCAGAACACCAGGTAGTGTTCTAATCCTTCCATCTATGAACCTCAACTTGACTTTTCCTCATCCTATGATTCTGGTTGTCAATTCATCACCTAGGAAAACATTACCTCCATCATACCTTTCATATTCACAGAACCACTCCTTGTGGGGAGTCATATGAAAGGATGCACCTAAGTCAACCAATAATGCCTCATGATTTTAATGTGTGCTTGAAGAAGCCAAGTACACATCCCCTCATTCTTCCTTGGAGGTATTTTCTTCTGTAGAAGGAGATTCTTCAGATCCCTTCTTTTTTTCAACTTTGGATCTACATTGCTTCTTGTAGTTCCCTTATTTTCCACATCTCCAGCATACCTTTAAAAAATTTCCAGGAGACTTAGATCTTCCCTTAGACTTATATCTCCCACTTGAGGACTTAGATCTATTTGTTTCTTGGGAGCATCCTCTTGCAAATAATGCATTTTTTATATGTCCTTCCATGTTCTTCCATCTCATCTCCTCCAACAAAAAGGATGAGACCACTTCATTAAACTTCAAGGAAGTTGTATTACTACCTATGGCCACAACCAGACTATCCCGTGAGTCTGGTAAAGAGAACAGTAAATTGATACACTTCTCTTCATCTGAAATTTTAATCTCAACAGATACTAATTGACTTACCACAATATTGAAGGCGTTCAAATGCTCTGCCACTAAGTCTCAATCTCTCATCCTCAGGTTATACAACTTCTTTATTATGAATAGTTTATTTACTAAGGACTTACACTGATACAACTTCCCCAACTTATTCCATAAATATTTAGTTGTAGCTTCCTCTAACACATTCAGTAATACTGAATCTGAGAGACACAGTCGGATAGTTCTCTTCGCCTTATGATCCAACTTTTTCCAGTCATCTGTTGAAGTTCCTGTAGGTGTAGTACCTGGATCCACCACGATCCACTAATCTTTGTCCACCAACAGATCTTCCATCTTGAGCTTCCACGGCTCAAAAATTTGCCCATTAAACTTCTTGATCTCCATTTTCGAACGGCTAGCCATTTATTTTCACCTCAAAGATCAATACCATAGATCTCCCATTGTAACAAGGCTTATCACAGTCCCAAGCCAAACCCTTGACCACAAAGGCATTCCCTGAATCCAACAAAGCTCTGATACCAAATGAAGATTTTAACCTTGTACAATTTTTTACTGCAAATAGATTTTCAATAAAAGAATAGAAAAGATACAATGGAAAATACACACATTACACAGATATTTTTCCCCTAGAAATCCAAACCGAGAAAACCATCATATTTTATATCCATTCATAGTGATACATTGTTTACAATATAATATACTTATAGGAGCCTGTGCCATCCAAAACCCTAACCTAATGACCTAGATTAGTCAACAACCCTATTTCCTTAATCGAAAATAGAAAACCATCGGAAAAAACCATGTGTTGAAAAACCGCCCAACAATGGAAACAAAAATCGAGGGGACACAAAAAACGAGAAAAAATGTGACACGTTTCTGGAGGCAAAAAAATCTCAAGGGAATTTCCCCCGAACCCCTACATGCCCAGTGCAGCATAGCAGACACTATGTCTAGTCATGCAAAGAGTATAACACATACCCAACACTAATGGTTGAAACCCCAAGCACACCTGACAAGGGTTGTGGCCAATAGAGTTGTGGAGGGCTCTATTGTAGCTATGTTGAACATAAGGAAGGATTTCATCCCATGTTCGTGGATGTTTGGAATTATACATTCACGGGATATGGACAATCATCTTGTTGACTACCTTTGTTTTTCCATCATTTTGTGGGTGGAAGGCAGTCGATTCGGTTAGCTTTGTGTCCATCATCCACCATAGGCTAGACCAAAAGGTGCTCAGGAACCTACTGTCTCGATTGGAGATAATGGTCTGTGGTAGCCAAAAATGAACCCAACATGTGTGAATAAAATCTTGGGGGTGGCCTCGGCTGTGATGCTCTTCTTGCAAGGTGCCAAAATTTCCATCTTAGAGAATCAATCGACGAACATGAAGACATAGTCATTCCCATGCTTGGTTGAAGGAAGACCGGACATGTATTCCATGGAGATGGATTCCCAAATCCTATCCAGAGTAGGATGAGGGGTGTATAGCCTCTATTTCTTGATGGTGGGCTTGGAAATGGTGTAGGCGGTGTAGGATATGATGTACTTGTGAACATATTGTCAAAGCTTTGGTCAATAGAAATGCTTCGGCAGTAATGCCACTTTCTTTTCTACACCAAAATGTCGTGTTTCCCGACTGTAATGAGCTTCCCATATTAGCTTTGCATGCTCACTTGAAGGAACACAAAGGTGGATCAGATGGCATAATAACCCATCCTGGATATGAAAGTTGGCAATTGTTTTTCCTGCACTCAATGTCAGATATGAAGTACCAAAGTCAGAGTCATTATTGTATAATTTTTTCCATCCAGATGTCTCATGTCCATAGGAGTTGAGAACTGTGGTTAGCGCTACCACCAGGGGTCTGTTGAGCACTCAACACACCCTAAAAAGTCTATGTAAAATTTCATTTTTTGGGTACCACTTGATCTCTTTGCACTGTCTGATTCATCTTCATTGTGAAAAATGTTGTGCTTTCTTACCATCTTGACTCTCTTTAAGTATTTAAAAGTTTTCTTGAATCTATAAAAACTCATGAATTAAAAGAAAAATACTTAACGCTTAAATAAGGAATCAACAACCAAAACACTCTCCCCGATGCACTCAAAGATTCGTCATCGAAAAGAATTAAAGGATAAAAGAAAATCACTTGAAAAACAGTAGTCGTCGAGCACCGATTTTCATCGGCATCGACAGAAGGAAGTTTTCTTTCACAACGAGCATCATACAAGGATATTTCCGACAACTGATCCCCTTTGGCATTGGTAAAAGGATAAAAGAGTAAATGTTGAATGAAGAGAGAAATGATATCACGGATAGTTGATAACCGACGCACTTAGCAAAATCGAAGAAGATCGAATCGCGATGAACATCCAGACTATGCTAAAGTTTTTTTCCAATCGCTAATTTCCGAAACGTTTCTGGCATCCGAAGTTTTTGAGGATGCTAACCCAAAGGAAACTGCGTGATAGGCTTATCCCTGAACGTCGATCCCCGATAGCTTTTCAGCATCGGCAGTCCCAATTTTAGCTTAGAGCGCATGACTTGAACAAAGTCTCAAGTCCGACCAATACCTGTGAGCTAAGTCACCATCCTTCTTTGCCACATCAGCACCATAAGATGAAAACGATCAGCGTCAGAGGTTTTCGCAGAAGGGTGTCAATGAAAAATACAAAGTAAATCGGAGCACCACTAAGTATAAATTTGGGGCTAACTTGCAGCAAATACGATCTGTTTGAATGACACAAACAAGGGGCGTTGTGCAGTGAATCCCAGGCTCAGAAAATACGTTACGAATCAGACAATAAAATATGGACAAAGAACACAAGATATACATACGCAAAGAAAAGAAATGAAGCATCCAACTGCTACAACCAGAATCCTTTCGTCAAAGTTTCAAGACTTTATATTATATTTCCATTGAGCTCAGATTACATACAAAAGACATTGTCTATACTTTTTGTCCAACCAACCCGGTTTACATTAAGAACATGAAAATTTTCAAAAACTATGAATTTTTGTGCCACGTCTGAGAATACAAAATAGAGTTCATTAATCATGCCTCTTCTGCAAGCTGACAAGTTCTGTGTGGACTTTCTCACCAGCTACTTTGCGGTCCCTGAGATGTTTTCATATTTAGTTCTTCTGACACCCTTTGCGCTTCGCACAATTGCATGATTGTAAATTGAGCTTCCTGGAGCTATCTCTTTATCTATGTCATGTTCCCTTCATGACCCTGTGATGCTGACACCTCGAGGGTCTTTTCCGCCAATTGTCGTCTTAATTCTCTATTTTCCTGGTAGAGTTAAGCAATGGCCAGCTGTGTCTTCTCCAACTACTGAGTTGGCTCTCGAACGTTAGAACACGTGGAATCTTTGCTCCTCGTTCTACTATCGCTCCCCCGACCTGTGGCCTCAACAGGCTCTAGCCAGATAGCGCGCATCAGTGATTCCTCGGCGACCAATCCTGCGCACGACTTGCTCGAGATTTGGTTTTCCCCAGCCTCCTTATTCTTCCTTGGCCTTCCCCTTTTCTAGGTTATCTATTGTTATAGGCATGTCTTCCGACATCCTTCCTTCTGGAACAAAGTTTTCCACTTCGGCCTCTGCATGGTGCAATTCCATCGCTTCCATGTCCAGGTAGGAACCTCCCTTTGAAGTATTGGGAATGCCTATTGTGAGTAAGAACGAATCCCGGGCGTTTTGGGGCTCAAGCCTGGCACTTCAGCTACCTCACATGCCCCGTCTTATGTTTTGAGGGGTTCCCATGGTGTGACAACGTACCTGTCTTATGCATCAGGAACTTTACGAGGCCCCAAAGAAGAAATAAAAAATAAATAAAATTGATCAGACTGGGCTCATGAGATGAATTACCAGCAGTGCATAAGCTCGGCTCGTGAGTATAAAATATGCAGAACATCCACGATTTATAACAGAGCGGGCAGTGGGTGGAAACGTGCCAGGGAACATTGGATCCATGGCGATAGGATGTTTGAAGCAAACTGAAGATTTTTTGTGGCACATCTGCACGATGAGCATGTTCTGAGGCATGTGTGATACAGTCGATAGGAATTGCAGAAGGTTTTTGGTACGATCACCTTGATTTTCAATTCCCCCATCGGGCCAGCCTTCATGATGAGATGATGATGGTTGATGCACTTGTTGATGTGACTTCTCTTTAAACAACTTGCCTCGACCTGGGGTTCCTAACGACTTCCCTTATGACAAGATCTAACTCTTTTGGAACATACTCGTACTTTCAGCACATGTTTGGCTCTGGCATCCTTTCCCGACTCCAAGGGCCAACCGACCACTAGCGTGACTTCAACTCTCATATTTTTCCATACCTAATCTTCCATGCTATGGAACACGGATGTAACCCACCCTAACTAGAGAAAAAATGGCAGTGATAAGAGAAGTGGTGCAAGCAATTCGAAAGATTGCAAAGATCTTGTAAGTATCAAACAACCAGGTTTGGAAAGATTTATAGGTATGTACCAGTATGGATTCTTCACGTTTACACTTTATACGTTTATTTTACCAAGTTTTGTTCTATACGCAGTCTCTAAACGATTTTAGATTTGATTGTAGGAAATATACCTCCGAGTATTGAGCAAGAATGGCTCGGGAGCCTCATCAGGAGATGGAAGAAAATGGGCCAGATTGGAGAGAAACGTGGTCAAAATCAACTAGGCAATAAAGGATATCAGACTTCTCGAGTTTGGCATGCCCAACGACCTCGTTGACTTGTACGACATAATAAAATCACACACTGAGCAAGATTCATCATGGGTCGAAGAAATAGAAAAGGTGACAGGCACAAGAGAGACAGCTCAGGTGCAACAGCTTATGGAACACCCGATCAAAGCTCAGGATATGCTGCAACAGTTAAGTGCCAGTCTGGTCAAGTATCGGGCACATGCGGTAGAGATCAAAGATATTTGCGTGGCCCCGATGGACCAGCATAGATTCCCATGCACCCATACCTGCGAGGAATTGTTCATCCAGTGGTTGAAGTATGATAAGAGTCACCCTTTTAAAGTGATATCTTGAGATGACTCTTAGACAAACTGTTAGGAGAGAATGCCACATGGAAAATTTCATTTTTCTTATATGCACTTTAGCCATTATTTTTAGTTAATTTTATGTTATAAATAATAGCATTGACCAAGGAGTTAAGGGTCAATGGTTGTTGCAAGAAACTCTCATTTATGGTTTTGTTAAGAATTATTTTGGAGTTTCCTTTATTTGAGAAGTCCTTCTGGACCAGAGACAAAGTTATATTTTCATCAAATGCATGTATGATTGGGCGTGCGTCGTGGAGAAGAACTATATCCTATCTTGTCTCATGAATGGATGTTGTAACAAGTAAGAGCTATTAAATCTATTGATAAGTTATATGATGCAATGTTTTTACAGTTCTTTTCTTTAATGATGAATATGAATCATTGTGTTATTATGTGATGGATGATTAGGGTTAAGTGAATTATTTTACTTGTTGTTATTTTATCACATGTGCGTTTTCTTCTGCCAATTAGTATCTCAGCCAGAAATTGGAATACTCACACGGTTAACGTATCAGTACTAGGCCTGTGGTAGACGATCGTTGTCTGCATGCTTGAGCAATGGGTTATCCCAAGCTCAACCTATTCTCCAGTAGTTAGAACCTTTTCCCGTTTTGTTACCAAGTTGGTTTAAACCGTCTTCCATCTTGTATCGATCCCACCTAAGAGAAAATACAAAAAGAGAAAGTCCAGACTGAAGGAGACGCCTTCGCAAGAAAATGTAAAGCCCATCGATTAATTGGCCAAATCACAAGATCTGGAGAACCATTCCACTATTAAACGTTGCAGAGTCCAATTGGTCCTCGGTGGTGAGTTTGGTTCTTTTTGTTGAACTAAAGGTATTAGGACCCATCAACAAAATTGGCGCTAGAGGGAGGGTCGAAGAATGAATGGTTGAATACATATTTCACATAATATTTCAGACATCATGTAAGATTCAAAACAACCCACATGCATGGCTAGTCATTCCCAAGACAACCCACACACACTGAGTACTCCTGAAACAAGTAACTCACCCCAGCCTGAGTAATAGTGTTTGTTCCCTGACATACCTTACTCTCTTCCTCACGAGGAATTAAATCAATTTAGAAGAATCACTAGAGCATACGCCCGACAGATCGATGTGTTGTCCTTAGCTTCAATACTTCCTCGAAGACAAAAAATAAGCAGACCAGTGGTCGACACCCCCGACCAGGTTTTTTTGAACACACTAAAAGACCTAATAGATTTTGCAATCACTAAAATCGAACACCCTCTAAATCTAATCCCTGAAACACCAGTCGGCGACATCTCTGAGACGGACGATTTTTCGGAAGAAGAGGAGTTTAACTCAGGATCCGAAGATATGGAAGACAACAAATACCATGATGAAGAAAGGGGAAACCCTCCACAAAACAATCAACCTTGTTTTGCCAAAGACGCTTTGGCCATCCCAGGGCAAGTCCATAACCTTCCCCAACATCCAGAGAAGTTACTTCCTAAGTTTGATCTCGATACCTCAGGATTGCCTGAAGATCATATCAAGAAATTCATACTAGAAATTAGACTTATGAATGTCCAACATGAAGACGTAGTATGCATGCTATTCCCCCATACTTTTGAGAATTCATCTTCCACGTGGTATTTTAATCTGCCTGTAGGATCTATGACTAGCTAGACGAAGTTTCAGAAGGATTTTCTAGATAAATTTGCAGAAGAAACTTCTACAGGATCTTTGATGGCTGAACCGTTTTCCGCCACCATGAGTTTGAAAGAAAGGGTTAAATATTTCAATCAAAGATTCACAACTATCTTGAATAAATTCTAGCTTGAAGCTAAACCTACCCAGGAGTTGCAAATCGAGGTCTACGCTAATGCCCTCCCAGCTTCTATTTCCATGTTTGTGAAGAGGTTTGCCAAAAGAACCTTGGCTGAGAATTTTGAAGAAGCCAAAATGATTGAATTCCAAATGAAAGGATGCAAAGAGAGTGAAGTCTCCTTAGTCAAGAAACAAGCTCAACCCCCTCCTCAGAGAGGGATATTGTTCACTAGACCCCAAGAGAAACAAGTAGAACAAGCTCCTGAAAAGGGTAATGGAGACATAGAATACCTACAACACATGGTTAAGAAGTTATCAAATGAAATCATCGACATGAAAAGAAGTGCATGGGAGGGAAACCAAGGCCAAGGGCCCTATAAGCCTTTCTTTAAAAGGAACCCACCGTTTAAAGCAATTGAACCTCCCCCAGCTAACTTAAATATCGATCTAGGAAATGTAGCATCTAATTCGTTCTGTACTTATCACCAAGAAAACCACTCCAAAAGAGATTGCCCTCAATGGGTGCATGCCATGAATTTGATGGCCAATCGGTTTCTAGATGAAGTCTCCCTAACCGAACAACCAAGCGGTTCAGTTATGAATGTTGTTGCTCAGGAAGAGATTGATCCACCAGAAGATATAGCCATGATGATATGGGATCATGACCTAATCATGCCTTCCGATGACTTATTTGAGTCTCAAGAACCACCCCTAGAGGTCTCGATTGCGCAAACACACAGTAAGGTTCAACATGTTTGAAAATATCTTGCTACTACCCAAGCTTCGGGGGGGAAGACAGCTCCCGACCACCTAAACGAACCTTTCGCTCCCCGGAGATACCCTATAAATATCCAAACACAAGTATCACCCAAGATGGATTACAACATAGTTGAATATTTGAAGAAGTTGAAGGCTAATATATCAGTCATGGACATTTGTAGGATCCCTCAGCAAAAGGACTTCCTGTTATAGGATTTGAAGTCAGTCGAAAATTCTACGGCAAGAACTGACCTAGGAATAAATCCAATCCCCACAGACCTAGGGAATAAACCAACTGTGAACACTTTCTCTGAAGATAAGAAGGGAAGACCTTTTGTCCCACATTTCCTTTTGACATTTGAAGTCTTCAACAAGAACCTCCATAATTGTTTGGTCAATTCAGGAGCATACTCTAATGTTATGCCATTGTCTATCTGTAAAAAAATAAACGCAGTTCCTCTCAAGAGTGATAAACATGTGATACAACTAGATAGAACCCAGGTGAAGGTCATGGAAGAAATCAAAGATGTAATGATCAGAATAGCAACGCATCCTAAGTTTATGCAAGTGATTGACATCATTATAGTAGACATCCCAAAAGCTTATGGGTTACTACTAAGTTGAGATTGGTCTGAGAAGTCAAATAGATACTTTAGCACAGATTGGGCACACCTTTGGTTACCATTAAAAGGGCATAAAAATATGATTAAAATTGATAGGGAAAGATATATGAAACATACGATCACTGATCTAGAAACCCTAAATGAACCTTCATCGGTATATTTCCTTGTTTTAGGAAATTATTCCTGTGATTCCTACTTTGGAAAATTTTCCCCCCCTCTCATCTGATATCCCTCTCACTCAAAATTCTGAAATGGAGTTTCAAGATAAATCGTCGATACCGATAGAGGAAACCCTCTTCTGTCAAGAACCGGTGCTAGAAATCACAGAGCGAAAGGTAAGAGAGCAAGAAAGTGATAAGAGAGAGGAAACAGATAACCTTCACTCACAAATTTGGACCATATACTTTGATGGATCTAAATCACAGGAAGGGTCTGGGGCAGGGTGCATCCTTATTGATCCAAAGGGTAAATATCATTTCCTATCCTATAGACTTGAGTTTGAATGCACAAACAACACCATTGAGTATGAAGCTCTAGTACAAGGGTTAAAGAAAGACATAGACTTAAACGTCAAGGAATTGAAGGTTTTCGGAGAATCTGAGATTATCGTTAGACAAGTAAAAAATACTATACATTGAAATTCCCCGCACCTAAATAATTATCAACAGGAAGTGCATAGGTTAATAGATAATTTTGAAGCTTTCAATATTACAGCAATCCCTAAAGCAAAGAATATCCTTGTTGATTCCCTGGCCACAGCTGCTTCAAGGTTGTCACCTTTAGAAGATTATGAAGCCTCCTAGTTCACTATAGAACTACTCTACAAACTATTGATGCCTAACAACATTTATAATTGGAAGGTCTTTGAAGGGGATGAACAGATCATAAATTGTGTGACTAACCAATATAATTTCAAAGACTTGTCCATTGATGATGAAGTGTTCCAGGAACAAGCAACAGACCCTGGTCCTTGAAAATGTCAACCAGCTGACAAACTGAGGTCTCATACGATCCCGAAGGGGATAGCTAATTTAGAAAATCTTTTTGACCTAAAAGAACGATTTAAGGGACATAAAAATGTGAAGACCGGTAGTTCCTGTCCCAATCATGAACCTATAAATCTAGGAACCCCGAAAAACCCCAATAATGTAAATCTTGGTAAGACAATATATAAGGAGGAAAGAAATGCCTATCTCAAACTCTTCAGACAATATCAATATGTCTTTGTGTGGTCCTACTGAGATCTAAAAACTTATGATACCTGTATCATTCAACACACTATCCTGTTAAAACCCAAAGTGAAACCCTTCCAATAGAAGCTCTGAAAGTACCACCCATCCTTGGAACCTCTCATGTGTCAGGAGTTAAATAAATTGCTCGATTCCAAGATCATTTTTCAAGTTAGACACTCTGCATGGGTAGCGAATTTGGTTCATGTGGGAAAAAGTCAAGAGAAATCCGCTTATGCGTAGATTTTAGGAACCTCAACAGAGCTTCAGAAAAGGACAACTACCCAGTCCCAACAATGGAGCATATCTTGCAGACCATGTCTGGATCTAAGATTTTCTCTCTATTGGACAGTTTCTCAGGTTACAACCAAGTTCTGGTCTCAAAGGAAGACTGGTTGAAAATTTCCTTCCGAACCAAGTGGGGAACCTTTGCTTACAAATGCATGCCCTTTGGGATAATCAACGCAGGGGAAACCTTCCAAAGGGAAATGGATGTAGCATTTTGAGGACTGATCAGCAAGTGTTTGGTAGTGTATCTGAACGATGTAACTATGTATTCAAAGAATAGAGAAGATCACATCCAACACTTAACCCAGATTTTCGAAAGATGTAGGAAGTACAGTATCTCCTTAAACCATAAGAAAACTATTTTTGGTGTCGAGGAAGGTAAGTTGCTAGGCCACATTATATCTCAAGCAAGCATTTGCATAGACCCAAAAAGGATTAAGGCCATAGCTCAACTCTCTTTACCTCACAACAAAAAAACTATGCAATCATTCTTCGGGAAAATCAACTTTGTGAGGAAATTCACCCCCGATTTCGCAGAAACCATCAAACCCTTACAAAGGATGATTCATAAAGATGTCGAATTTAAGTGGGATGATAAATGAAAGAAGGATTTCATAGTAATTAAGACTATTATAGCTCAATCCCCCGTGTTGCGAAGCCCTGATTTCTACAAGGATTTTTCCCTCTATACTTTCACCTCTGATCAATCGTTAGCTGCAGTTTTGACTCAGAAGGATGATGACAACAATGAGGCTTTGGTGTCAATCATGAGCACTAACCTCTAAGGAGTTGAACTGAATTATCCTACTATAGATAAACATGCTTATGCATTTTATAAAGCAGTAAAACATTTCATATCTTACATCCTCAAGAACCATACCAAAGTAATTGTGCCTCACCCTGCAGTCTGATCCCTATTTACTCAATAGGATATGGGGGAAAGAAGAGGGAACTAGATGGCAGTAGTCTAAGATTTTGATCTAGACATAAAACCTGCTAAACAAGTTAAAGGACAAGGATTATGCAAACTGGCAGTTGAAGCTCAAGACCAAGTAAATGAAGACCCGGAATGGGAAAATGAAATGGAATTATGGTGTGGTGAAGCTTCATACATTTCCCCAGGGAAAGATTCTTGGTCTGAGAAATTAACATATCTTCGGCATCATGGGACTTTCCCAAAAGACCTAAAACCCAGGGAAAGGAGAGCTCTTAGGTTAAAATCTTCACAATATTGCCTCATAAATTCGGTACTCTTTTGGGTAAATTATGATGGGGTACTTTTAATATGTATCGAACGTGAAGATACAGAGAAAGTTTTGAAGGAGCTCCATGGTAGCCCCGTCGGTGGAAATTTTGCAGGAGACGCCACCGCTCATAAGATACTGATAGCTAGCTATTATTGGCCCACTTTTTTCAAGGACACTCACACCTATGCTAGGAACTGTAAAACTTGTCAAATAAGCACTGGGAGAGAGAAGAGAGAAGCATTCCCACTCCAACCGGTGACCGTTTCTAGGCCTTTTGAGCAATGGGGGTTAAACATCATAGGATAAATTACACCAAGCTCTTCAAAACAAAACAAGTACATACTCACTGCCACTGATTACTTCATGAAATGGGCAGAAGCCATTCCTATGACCCATGTAAATGAGAATGTGGTAATCCAATTCATAGAACAACAACTAATTACAAGGTTCTGTATCCCTTCTGTTCTTATCTTCGATAATGCATCCTATTTTTCATCCACCTTATTAACATAGTTTACACTAGACAAAGGAATCATAATTAGATACTTTGCAAATTATTATCCACATGGAAACGGAGTGGCAAAATCAACTAATAAGAATCTAGTAAGGATCTTGAAGAAAATGGTTGCAGATAACCATAGGAACTGGCATAATCTACTCCACAATGCTTTATGGGCCGATAGGGTCACACCCAAGGAAGCTATATAAAATTCCCCGTACTTTCTGGTATACGGGAAGGAATCCATTCTCCTGAACGGGATTTATCTTCCATCTCTTCAACTGGCCCAAGATTCCAGAGGACAGCTTTCATCACTCATACAACAAAGAATTGACACTCTTCTCATGCTGGAAGAATAAAGGGAAAAAGCTAAATCAAAATTCATAGCCCACCAGCAGATCGTTAAAAGATGGTTTGACAAGCATTAGGATAAAGAAAAGAATTTTGAAGTGGGAGATTTAGTCCTAAAATGGGACAGAGCAAATGAGCCTAAAGGTAAACATTCTAAGTTTCAGAATCTATGGCTCGAACGTTTTCAGGTGGCCGAGAAGATTGGGCAAGCACTTATCGGTTACAGAATCTGAGGGGAGAACCTGACGCCCTCCGGCCCTCCTAGTAAATGGCCAAGCCCTAAAACAATATTTGCATTATATATATATATGAATATATATATATATATATATATATATATATATATATATATATATATATATATATATATATATACTATATATATATATATATAATAATTTATTTTTTTTTTTTTTTTTTTTTTTTTTTTTTTTTTTTTTTTTTTTTTTTTTTTTTTTTTTTTTTTTTTTTTTTTTTGTTTTCTTTTTGCTATTTGGAATTTTGTGCTTTTGAAGATTGTGTTTACATGAGACAATGAATTCAACCCTAAAACATGACGCAACAAACTCTCTTTATGTGCATGTTTTCGTGATTTTTGGTTTTATCTAGGTCAATTGCGAAATGCAGTTTTTGTTGTTTTCTTTTTGCTATTTGGAATTTTGTGCTTTTGAAGATTGTGTTTCGCAAGACAATGGTCAACCCTAAAACATGTGACATAGCAAACTCTCTTCCTAACTCGTCCCTCACATTCAAACACGAGAAGCATTGGGGAACCTGCAATTGTTCGGGGGGCTCTCTATCTAACCCGTGCAGATGAACAACCTTGGAGAAATGTCAAAAGTGTATGCTTGGTGGTCTAGTAAAACCTTAAGGGAAAGAAGGAAAGTTGTAAAGGACTACATGAACCTCAGAGTCAGAGCTAGTAAGTTTCACCTTAACCATCTCATCTTGCAAAATAACAGACGGCATCCTCTCCCACTCGCTCAGGGAATTCTGCCGAAATAAAATTTAACTATATCAAATAAGCGCATAGTAGGGGAGGGTATGCAGATATATTTTTCAGCACTATGCACGCTCGCTGGCATCGGATTAAGGTCTATGAGGCGAGGTGACTCTTCCAGGGTTATGGATGCTCACTAGCAGCGGAGCAACACCGTAGAAAGTGAGTAAAGGTAACTAAAGGCTCCATGCCAATGAATGCTTTACTATATTTTTGTAAAAAGGGCATGAGTCAGGGTTACAGGAAATGAAGGAGGAATAAAGGTTGAAAACCCCACAGGCATACCCAGAGGCATCAACCAGATAATTTCAAATGCAAAGGTAAAAGAGGCTCTAATTTAAAAAATAGTTAATTTCTCCACCAACTTCTGCATCGGTCGAACTTGAAGGAGGAACAAAGATTGTGCTTTCGCCCAGTAAGTCACCATTTGTTGAGCACTCAACACACCCTAAAAATTCTATGTCAAATTTTACTTTTTGGGTACCACTTGATCTTTTTGCACTGTCTGATTCGTATTCATTGTGAAAAATGTTGTGTTTGCTTACCATCTTCACTCTCATTAAGTCTTTAAAATTTTGCTTGAATCTATAAAAAATCATGAATTAAAATAAAAAGAATTAACGCTTAAATAAGGAATCAGCAGCCAAAACACTCTCCCCAACGCACTCAAATATTCGACATCGGAAGGAATTAAAGGATGAAATAAAATCACTTGAAAAACCACAGTCGTCGAGTGTCGATTTTCATCGGCATCGACAGAAGGAAGTTTTCTTTCACGATGAGCATCATACAAGGATATTGCTAACAACCAATCCCCTTCAGCGTCGGTAAAAGGATAAAAGAGTAAACGTTGAACGAAGAAATAAATGATATCAACAATAGTCGATACCCGACGCGCTTAGGAAAATCAGAGAAGATCGAATCGCGATGAACATTTGGACTACACTAAATGTTTTCTCCGATCATCGATTTCCGAAACGTTTATGCCATCGAATTTTTTGAGGAGGCTAACCCAAAGGAAACTACGCGATAGTCTTATCCCCCAACATCAATCCACGATACCTTTTCGGCATCAGTAGTCCCAAGTTTATCTTAGAACGCATGAATTGAACAAATTCCTAAGCCTGACCAATACCCGCGAGCTAAGTCACTGGTCTTCAGTGCCACGTCAGCACCGTACGATGAAAACGATCGGCATCGGAGGTTTTTGCAGAAGGGTATCAATGAAAAATACAAAGTAACTCGGAGCACCACTAAGTATAAATTCGGGGCTAACTTGCAGAAAATACGGTCTGTCTAAATGACACAAACAAGGGACGCTGCGCAGCGAATCCCGGGCTCGGAAAATACGTTTCGAATCAGACAAGAAAATATGGACAAAGAACACAATAGATACATACGCAAAGAAAATAAACGAAGCATCCAACTGCTACAGACAAAATCCTTTCATCAAAGTTTCAAGACTTTATATTAGATTTCCATTGAGCTCAGATTACATACAAAAGACATTGTCTACACCTTTTGGCTAACCAACCGGGTTTACATTAAGAACATGAAAATTTTAAAAAACTATAAAGTTTTGTGCCACGTCTGAGAATACAAAATAGAGTTCGTTAATCATGCCTCTTATGTGCACTAGAAAGTTCTGTGGACTTTCTCATCGGCTACTTCGCATTCCTTGAGATTTTTTCATATTCAGTTCCTTTGACACCCTTTTCACTTCGCACAGTTTCACAATTGTATCTTACGCTTCCTGGAACTATCTCTTGAGCCATGTCATGTTCCCTTCACGACCTTGTGATGCTAACACCTCGAGGGTCTTTTCCACCAATTATCGTCTTAATTCTCTATTTTTTTGGTAGAGTTCAACAATGGTGAGTTGTGCCTGCTCCGGTTGCTGAGTCGGCTCTCAAATGTTATAACTAATGGCATATTTCCTCCTCATTCTGCTCTTGCTCCCCTGACTTGTGGCTTCGACAGGCTCTAGCCAGATAGCGCGCATCAGTAATTCCTCGGGATTTGATTTTCCCGAGCCTCCTTATTCTTCCTTGGCCTTCTGCTTTTCTGGGTTATCTATTGTTGCGGAGGCATGGCTTCCAACGTCCTTCCTTCCAGAAAAACGTCGTCCACTTTGGTCTCTGCATGGTTCAATGTCATTGTTTCCACGTGCAGGTAGGAACCTCCCTTTAAATCCTTGGGAATACCCGCTGCGAGTAAGAACGAATCCTAAGCATTTTGGGGCTCGAGCCTAGCGCTTCGGCTGCCTTGTGTCCCCCGTCGTATGTTTTTAGGGGTTCCCATGGTGTGACAACATACCTATCTTATGCGTCGAGAACTTGACAAGGGCCCAAAGCAGAAAGAAAAAAAAAATTGATCAGACTCGGCTCGTGAGATGAATTACCAACAGTGCATAAGCTTGGTTGGTGAGTAGAACACATGCAAAACATCCACGATTTATAACAGAGTAGGCAGTGGGTGGAAACGTGTCAGGGAACACTGGATCCATGGTGACTAGATTTTTGAATCAAATTGAAGATTTTTTGTGGCACATCCACGCGATGATCATGTTCTGAGGCGTGTGAGATACAGTCGATAGGAATTGCAGAAGGTTTGTGGTACGATCACTTTGATTTTCAATCCCCCAGCATTCATGATGAGCCGATGATGGTTGATGCACTTGTTGATGTGACTTATGTTTAAACAACTTGCCTTGACCTGGGGCACCTAACGACTTCCCTTATGACAAGATCCGACTCTTTTGGAACAAACTCGTACTTTCAGCACATGTTTGGCTCTGACATCCTTTCCCGACTCTAAGGGCCAACCGACCGCTAGCATGACTTCAACTCTCATATTTTTTCGTACCTGATCTTTAATGTTGTGGCACGCGGATGTAACCCACCCTAACTAGAGAAACAATTACAATGCTAACAGAAGCGGTGCAAGCAATTTGAAAGATTGTAGAGATCTCGTAAGTATCAAACAACCAGGTTTGGAAATCTTTATAGGTATGTACCAGTCTAGATTCTTCACATTTATACTTTATACATTTATTTTACCAAGTGTTGTTCTATACGCAATCTTTAAACGATTTTAATTTTGATTGCAGGAAAGATACCTCTGAGTATTAAAAAAGAATGGCTCTGGAGCCTCATCGGGAGATGCAAGAAAATGGGCCAGATACGAGAGAAACGAGGTCAAAATCAACCAGGCAATAAAGGATATCGTACTTCTTTATTTTGGCATGCCCGGTGACCTCGTCGACTTGCGTGACATGATCAAATTTCACACTGAGAAAGATTCATCATGGGCCAAAGAAATAGAAAAGGTGACATGCACAAGAGAGCCAGGTCAGGTGCGACAGCTTATGGAACACTCGATCAGAGCTCGAGCTATGCTGCAACAGTTAAGTGCCAGCCTGGTCAAGTGTCGGGCACATGCGGTAGAGATCAGATATATTTACATGGCTCTGTTGGAACATCATAGATTCCCATACGCCCATACCTATGAGGAGGTGTTCATCCAGTGTTCGTAGTACGAGAAGAGTCACCCTTTTAAAGTGATATCTTGAGATGACTCTTAGACAAACTATTAGGAGAGAACACCACGTCGAAAAAAAAAATTCTTATCTGCACTTTAGCCGTTATTTTTAGTTAATTTTATGTTATAAATAAGAGCATCGACCAAGGAGTTAAGGTTCGATGGTTGTTGCAAGAAACTCTCATTTCTGGTTCTTTTAAGAATTATTTTGGAGCTTCCTTTAATTGAGAAGTCCTTCTGGACCAGAGACAAAGTTATATTTTTATCAAATGCATGTATGATTTGGCGTGGAGAAGAACTATTTCCTATCTTGTCTCATGAATGGATGTTGTAACAAGTAAGAGCTATTAAATCTATTGATAAGTTATCTGATACAATGTTTTTATAGTTCTTTTATTTAATGATGAAGATGAATCGTTGTGTCATTATGTGATGGATGATTAGGGTTAAGTGAATTATTTTTCTTGTCTTTATTTTATCATGTGTGTGTTTTATTTTTCCAATTAGTATCTCATCCGGAAATTGGAATACTCACACGGTTAACGAATTAGTACTAGGCCCGTGGTAAACGATCGTTGTCTGCATGCTTGAGCAATGGGTTAACCCAAGCTCAGCCTCTTATACAGTAGTTAAAACATTTTCTCGTTTTGTTACCAAGTTGGTTTATACCAACTTTGGTATTATACCGGTCCCACCTAAGAGAAAATACAAAAAGAGAAAGTCCAGACTGAAGGAGATGCCTTCGCAAGAAAACGTAAATCCCATCGATTAATTGGCCGGATCACAAGATCTGGAGAACCATTCCACTATTAAACACTGCAGAGTCTAATTGGGCCTCGGTGGGGGGTTTGGTTCCTATTGTTGAACTAAAGGGATTTAGGACCCATCAACAGGGTTGACTGAGGAAATCTGAGAAATGGTTAGTGCTACCCTTCTTGTACTTCATATTCAAGTGGAATTTTTGCAGGTACGTGAACCACTTATGATGGAGGTAATTTTGTAACTTTCCTTGTGTCTTCATGAATTGCAGAAGCCTGTGATCAGTTTGAATGATCATTTCCTTCCCCAGAATGTAATGTTTCCATTGTTGACATGTTTGCACAATTGAGTACATCTCTTTGTCATAGGTGGGGTATCTTCGAACAAAATCAGAAAGAGTTTCACTATGATAGGATATTGGATTTCTGTGTTGAGTGAGGAATACACCGATAGTATAATCTGAAGCATTTATCTCAATATCAAATGGTCATTACAGTTCTGGAAGAATGAAGACTGGCGCTTAGCAGAGGTCGGATTTTAGATCCTCAATTTTTTTATGTTGGGACATGGATGACACAAAATTAGCCTTCGTTCCACCCTTGGTTCCTTGTCTTAGGGCCCAAGTGATATGAGAGAACCCCAACACAAACTGTCAGTAGAAGTTAGCAAGGCCAAGGAAGTTGCGGAGTTCGGTCATTTTTTCTGGGGCCAGCCAATCCTGGATGACTTGGATCTCGGTTGGATCCACATGTATACTCTATGCATCCATGATGTATCCCAAGTATTTGATTCTCTGCATGTCGAAGGAACTTCTCCAACTTGGCATATAACTCGTGTTGTTGCGGGGTGCCCAATACCTGTTGAATATGCTCCAAATGTTCCTCCCAAGTTTTTATGAAGATGAGGATGTCATCCAAATATACAATCACAAAGGAGTTTGTGAATGGTCGTAATATATCATCCATCATCCTCATGAATGTGGTCGGGGCATTAGTCAAGATGAAAGGAAAAACCAACCACTCAAAGATGCCTTATTTGGACTTGAAGGTTGTCTTCCACACATTAGTTTTCTCAATTGGCACATGGTGATAACTTGACTTCAGACCAATTTTATTGAAAAGATTCGCTCCCTTGAGTTGATTGAGAAGATCATCAGTCCGGGGAATCGGGTATTGGTTCTTGACTGTGATCTTGTTCAAGGCTCTGTAATCAATACAAAGTCTCCATGCCCCATCCTTCTTGTGTACTAAAATAATTGACTTTGATGTGGCCCTTTAAAAATAGTTCTTGGACCTGGTGTTTGATTTCTTCATTATCCATAACATAATGCCTATATATAGGTTCGTTAGGAAGAGGGGCACCAGGTGTCAGATAAATTGGGTGCTTTACCTGACATTTCATAGGCACCCCAGTAGGCAAGGTGAATATGTATTTGTACTCCTAAAATATTCCATCCATATGTTGTTGCTAGGAAGATAAACATCATGCAAAGGTTTTAGCAGTTGCAGTGACCTTTCGATCACCTTCCAATCAAGCCATACAGAGGACAAATCTCCCTCTCTGAGAAACCACCTTTATGCACTGCTTGGCAAAGATCAAAGAGACTGTGGTATTTGGGACTATCTCCGGTACCCTGTAGATTTTATCTCTCAAAGTAATAATGCCACTACAGGGCCTAGATTCATAAATAGCATGACATTTCCACATATATGGTTGTCCTAAAAAAACATCACAAAATTCAAGTGGGGAAACATCGCACTATACCTAGTCTTTGAAGGGTTTGATGTCATAGTGCAGGAGACATTGTTGGTTGATGCGGATGTCCCATCCATGGCTGAGTCAACTGATGGTATATGGATGATGGCGTTGTTTCGTTGTTAAGTTCAACCTCTTGAAAACCTCTAATGAGATCAGGTTATTTTGGCTACCTCTATAAATAATGAAATGGAGTGGGTTTCCCTTCACCCACATCTGTGAGTGGAAAAGACGCTCCCCTTATTCATGCTCCTTCGGTTCCTATGGATTTACTTTTGTGGTAGAGATGGTGACACTGGGTTCTTCATTAGCGATTCACCTTTCCTTTTCTGGCTCATAATTAGAGTCTAAGTCAGCATCTAACCCTCGAGATTTCATCTCATCCAACAACGATTGTTTGGAGCGACATTCATTAGTATTTTTCCATGGGATTTTTTGGAACTTGCACCATGTTCCCTTCTTCAAATTCCCATTAACCTTCTTTGTTGGTGGCTTGGGCTGGTTATCCTAGGGTTGTCCATCCTTGCTCTGCCCTTTGGCCTAGGAGTTAGGTCCACCCTTACCATACTTTGGCTATTATGGATTTTCATATATGAACTCCCACTTGTTTTGTTGCTTGAATTGTTGTTCCATTTTGACAGCATATCGATAAGCGGATTCCAATCATGATATGTCCAGAAAATCCATTTCAGTTTGGATGTACCAGTGTAGAGCCCCACAGTATTTTAGGAACATATGTCTCTTGGTGTCTTTGATACCCATATTGGTTAAAAAGGTATGGAAATTATTTGTGCACTCTGGCATTGTTTGGCCCCTTTCCTTGTGCAGTGTGGTCCATCTTGTGTACTAGTCATCATAACTTCCAAAAGGGTAATATTGTTCCTTGAGGGCATCAACAAAATCCACCCAAGTGGGTCCTTGCCCAAAAATTCCAGAATCATTTTCGACATGTTTCTCATAGTAAGTATCCCACCAATCTCAGATATGGGGAAGGCCCTTAAGGAGTGAGAAGGTGATTTTTTCACTATTGGAAAAATTGTGGACGGAGAAATAACCCTCTAGCAGATTAAACCATTTTTCCAAAGCATCATCATCTATATGGCCTTCAAATAAAGGAATATCAAATTTAACTTGTACCTCGAAGGGAATCTCACCTCCGAAGTGATTGTTGGTTGAAGGTGCATTTGTTTTTGCCGACAGTCGTTGAAGGATCTGGGAGAAATTACCCATCATCATGTTCCTCTGTCGCGCAAGGGCTTCCTCGAGAAATAGTTTGAAAGTATCTCATGTCTCGTCATCCCTCTTTTATTCCACCATGGAAGGTCACTTGGGTGTGCGAGAGAGGTTTTCCTCAAGAGATACAAGATCCAAACCCAACTCTTTATACCTTGACCTCATCGGGGACATGCACTAAGGACGACACAGAGCAGACCGCTCTGATACCATTGATCTGGATTATTTTAGGAATAATATGGAGGAAGAAATAAAACAAATATATAACAAATAATTACACAGAGATATGGCAAGGAACACAGTAATACAGTAAAGCTCAGATTCTATTAATAAATGTTTGAAATACAAAAGACTGTAAAATGCAAAAGAAAACAAGCTAGCTAGAATGGTCGTAGCTTATCTCTGAGAAGAGTTGTATCGGCTATGTTCATTCGCAAGAATTTGGTTACAATGAGGCTCCAAAGGCCTTTTTGACATCAATCATAAATGAGAAAACCCTAAACATCCAAAAACCTAACCCTAGAAGATGAAGTGCCAAAAGTCATGTGGGCCCCGATGGGGTAAGTTGGTACATCAACTTCCTAGGGTCGTAACTTTTGCATACGATCTTCTTTTTAGGTGCATGATAACCTGTTGGAAAGGTCTATCTTTTTTTTAGGGCCTCAAAATGGCCTTGGAATTTTAGGACACAAAAATCTAGAAAACAACTGCCAAAATGGAAATTGGGCTTTGAGCTAGTGGAATAGGTGGGTGGCAACCGATATCCACTTGGATCAGTGGTATTGGTTTTATCTTGTCATGAATATTGCATCCCTCATATAGTACCTATAGGGGCTTCCAAACACTACACCACATACATCAAGTGATATTACATCTACCTCCACTTCATCAATATAGTTTTCACTTATATCAAATTTGATCTTACACTACTTAATGACCCTAAGATTACATCTTTATTTACCCATCCCAATGGATATGGGTGAGGATGGTAATGAACTTCCAATCCAAGTTTGTTGACCAAATATTATGCTATGAGGTTGACCTATGAACTAGAATCAAATAGAGTATCCACCTTTATATTCATGACCTAGATCTTAATATGGAAGAGATTAGTCATTTACTTCTCTTCCTTGAGATGGAGGATACTTAGATTCACCTCCTACATTGTGGTGAAAACAATATTTTCATCCACATCTGAGTTGCTCTCTGCTTGGTTGCATGAATCTATGGCTTGCATGTTATTCTTGATGTCATTCGTGTGATTCTTTGGATTTAACTCTATATGTAGTTTCCAACACTTATCTTTAGTGTGACCATCGATATTGCAATGATTACATTGGTTGTTTGGATCCTTGCATTGATGCATAGTGGTTGTATTAGTTTTAAAGAGCATCACTTGCCTCAATAAATGATTGTTCGGACCACCCAAATACTTGAGGAGTTCATCCAGTTTCTTGAGATATATACCCATCATAATGGCCATTTTTTTGAACTCAATGGTGTGCTCTTTCACACTCTACCCTTGCTTCTATCGAAGTAATGAAAATTTATCCATTGGTCCTCTTCATGACCAATAGGGTGGAACTAGGAATTAATGAGGGTTTTAAACACCACCCTCTTAGTTATTGGGGGATTACCCTCTAGCCAAAGTGTATCCTTGTGACTTTCCCACCAATTTTGGGCATGTCCCTCTAACTTCAATTTGGAAAATGAAATATTTTTCTCTTTATCTATCTAATGAACACTAAGATAAACCTCTCATTGTTGCAACTAGTGATTCAACTTAAAAACATCAATATCGCATTGGTAGGGTTTGGTGTCCACTTTCTCTTCCACTTTAAACATAGATTGGGAAGAAGTGATGGCACTGGAACTTGGTATCTCTTTCTCTATCCTTTTTCTTGACTCATTTTTTGGGTCTTTTTTATCTCTAGATTTATTCCCAGATTCATATTTTGAGTTACAGCCACCAAACTCCCCAAAAGGTCCAAATTTGTTCTCTAGAGATGCCATGAGAATGGCCATATTGTGAGAGATGTTAGTTGTATGTTCTTCCAACTTTGACAAACATCTCTTCCAACTTTGAAAAATATCTCTTCCAACTTATCCTACAGATTGTTACTATGCTCATCCACTGTGGCTATGGTTTTCAAACTTTATGTCGATTTTTGGGCCCTGCAACTTCCACAAAAAGCCTAAAAAAAACTGCTATGATACCAATATGGTTTGTAAACTTCCATTTGTATTCCAATGGAATAGTTTGTCACAACAAATCTTATAATATTCTCAAATATCTTATTATTATTATTGTATTTTACTTAGATTCCAAATTTAATGTTACTAGTTTAATGCATGAAATACTAAATAAATTGAACTAAAATGAAAGAGTTAAGAAAATAACACACCATCCACATAATGAACACAAGAGATACCCTAGGAAAAAACAATTGTAAGGTGAGTCATGTGCTCTGCTCTTTTATTCTAAGTTATGAAATGCAAAAAGGGGCACTCACTATGGAGTTACAGTGGACATTATGGTTGGTATGGCTACAACAAGATCTTCTAATTGCTCTATTTTTCTTCAATATCCCACTCTCAATGCTTTTCTCTCCTATGGAATAATACTAAATATAATAAGAATAGAACCCCTTCCTTGTTGATGAATCCAGCTATGTGAGACATTCTCCATCTTACAAACCTGTGAGGTGTGGATCATTGCAGTTATGTGAAGTCTTTCTCTCATCTTACAAACCTAAGAGAAATCCCCTAAGAAGGGTACGTGGTTCCTGCCTGAGACAGAGCTAGGAACATAGAGATAACCTCCTCCATTCAGAGAGTGAGAATAAATCTAGATGATTATCTAGTGGGAAAGGAGATCTAATGAGTTGGATGTGTTTGTGGCTGATCATAAGGTGAACGTGTGAAATCCCAAAGTGTTGGGTGCATCGTCATGTGAACGGAAATTAACATGATGTGTTAGCCTCCTCTGAGTAGCAGAGTTGGCGAGAAAACTCCAGGTGATTCTCCTATGTGAGGTAGTGGGAAAGAATATATGTAGAGTGGGTGTGTCTATGGATGAGCACAAGTGAATGTGTGTAGATCTGGTTCTTCTATGTAATGCACTAAGCCAGAGCTATGACATTCCTATGGATGTGCCCCTAGTGGATGAGCACTAGTGGGTGTATCAGATCCTTTGCTATATGTTCAAGAGTCGGACCTGTCTGTAACCCTAATTGTTATGTAAAGGGTACAGGTCAGCCCCACCTTAATGTGATTAATAATAAATTTAAAATATAATTAATATGGTTAATATTAATTATAATAATATTTATTATTATTATAAAGTGACTTAGAGAGGTCGGCCATGTTGAGCCAATAGACGCCTTTGTTGACTGGACAAGTCTAATATAAGTAAGGTATGATTCCCCATTGTGGAATCATATCTTTCTTATGTGTTTAGAAATTATAGCAAATACATGTACTTGGTAAAATGTGTGCACCTCTCTTGGGTGCTAGAGCTCTAGGGTTTGAAGCACCCTCTTGTGTGCTAGGTCCTTCTTGGTGATTAATGTATTTCTCTTGAAGACTATAGCAAAGTATTTGGATAGGTTTTCTTCCCTTGTTGAGAAGGGTTTCCCAAGATACTTCTTGTGTTCTTGTGCATGATGTTTCTTCTTGTGATCTTGGTTGTTGCAACATTATTGTTTATGGCTAAGTGAAATACTAAAAATGGAATGAACTTCATGCTTAACCTAGCTTATGAAAAATCAACATGGTATCATAGCATAGGTCTTGAAGAACCCATTGCACAAGCATCTACCGGTCTCCTCTCTCTTCTGCAAAACCGTACAACCCTCCTAGGGTTTCCAGAAAATTTGTACAACCTTCATTTATGAAGTGTTTCATCCCTTAAACACTTGAACGTTGGGGAAAATTTTGGCATAGGAGAGTACGGCCTCCTCCAGCACATCTCCAGAGACTCTCAAAATGACATTCCGAGCATTTTGAAATTTTGGCCCTAGGGTTTCTAGGGTTTTGCTAATTTTTGTATAAATTTCATAATTAGGGTTTTTTTAAACTCATTGAAGGAGATCTTCAACTCATCAGTGTTGTCCTATCTCCCAAAGGCTTATTGTTGGTAGTCATAAGTCCAATAAAACCTAAAATTTCTAGCCTATCCTAGTCATTAGGTTTTCTAGTCTAGTTGACAAAGGGTTGTGAAGAATCTAAAAACTATAATGGAAGATAAGCTTAATGGATCAAGCAAATTTAAATTTCCTGAAATACAAGACTTCAAAGGAAGACTTATTGTGGGTAATACAAAAAGGTTTACCAGAGAGAACTTTCAATGAATGGAAGGAAGATGACGCCAGGACAAGCAATCAAATCACCTACTCAAACCCTTACATTGAAGGGACAACCTCAAAATAACAAACATGAAAAAAGGTGACACCATGACTATCTTCTTCATAAATATCTCAGAGGATAGAGATCAGCCAAGATCCATAGGAGAAATCACATCAACATCCTCAGGTATGCACTTGTATATATTATTTTTATCATTGTCATGAGTGAAATTGAAAGAGGAAGGAACCTTTGTTGAAGTCATGGATCCAGAGGGATCTCAGTGAATTCAGAGAAACAACACACTCAAAGTAAAGACTCCAGGTTTGATTATTGTAATTGTCATTCCTCTAACCTATATTTCTAAAATCTTTGCTACATTACAAGTAGGTGTTGTAGTTGTGACAATATTCCTTAAATTGTCTTGATTCTAGAGATGTACTCATTATTCTCCTGTAGGAGATATTCTTGTGTTGGTTCTTTTTGTTTTCTTGTTCCAGATAGGTTAACAAGAAAAGAATATGTTTATCCTTCAGAGGGAGTCACTTGACTCAGAAGGGGCCAAAACCATTTGAGAAAGAAGAAGAATAGAACCATCATTGAGACAACCAATGCTAGAAATCATGATTGGAATATTTATAGGATTCCATGGGAAGAAGCATGCATGACACAGTATATGTGCAGAACAAGAGTCTTCACCAGGCTTTGAAAAACATAACTCCCAAAGAAGTCTTCACCAGAATGAAGCCTAAGATTGAACACTTCAGGTTATTTGGGTGCCCAATGTATTTTCATGTACCCAAAGAGAAGAAGTCCAAGCTAGATCCTTTAGGAAGAAAGGATACAATGAATCTTCAAGGACATCCCTAGTCAGAGACAGATTGAGTCAAGCAGAGACATTGTCCTTGAATAAGAGACGGTCTTTCAAAGACCCAGAGAATCTCAAATGGATATTGATAGTGAGACAATACCTTCTCCCCCTTCAGCAATTCAGAGGGAGACAGACATTACTTCAGGTCATCCAGGTTCTCCAGTTGATATGTTCAGAGATATTGCAGTAGGGCATAAAATGCCTACCTAGACTCAGTCTGCAAGAGGCAAAGAAACATACAAGCCTCTCAAGGCACATTCCGAGAAATAAAAAGAGATTTTCGATCTATCCTTCAGTCATGAGCCACTTCATTGATGTTGAGACTCCTTATCTTAGAGAAGCAATAAGAGAACTGGTATGGCAAGATTCCATAACAGAAGAATACCAGTATATCTTAAAGAATGATGCATAAGATATTATTCTGGGACCAGAAAAGGAAGTTTGTGGTAACTTCCAAGTGGATCTATAAGATCAAGCATGCAACTGATGGATGTATCGAGAAATACAAAACGAGATCTATAGTGAGAGGTTTCTTGTAACACCCTGTTTTCCCCAATCTATAAAAATAACTATATTGGCCAAGAACTATGGCAAAATCAAAGATGTGAATGTTTGATTTGACGGACCTTTGTATAAAAGGTCGATGAATGTAAATTATGTTATGATTATGTGTTGCATGACTGTTAGGAGGGGGATGTGCTAAAATATACCACGATGGCTAATGAGAGGTGATGGAAGGGACCTGGAATGGTTACGTTAACTTCCACCGAGCCAGTACTGTACTAGTTTTTAATTGATCAAAGACCAAAGCAACTCTCTGAACCTGGAATGGATTTCTAGTCAGATTGGTAGGTGGGGAGGCTCCTCAAGAATTAATGAGGGGATGGGGGTGAACCGCCCATCTGTAAAAGCTCCCAGACCTGACCACGGACGGAGAAATTTGTGCCCCGCACAATCTTGAAGAGAAAAGGCAAGAGAGGAAGTGTGATAAAGGGAGAGAGAAGAACACGTGCGATGGGGATCGCAGAGGAGAACTGGAGAAACTTTGGAAATACAGGGAGCTATGAATAGAGGAGAAGGAGAGTAACCTTCTCCCTTGACTTTCGTTGAGCTGGAAGTAGAAAGCTAAACCTCAAGCATCGTGGGCTAGCTTGGGGGTGGTTAGTGGTAAATCCGTTTGGAGTCACTGAGCCTATGGTTGGGTGGAAACGAGCACCCCTCTCAGAAGTCGCGTCACACTTGGTGTTTCTGATAAGTGTTTATATCTTGTATCTTGAATTGAATATTTTGGATGCATGTTCATGTTTGTACACTCATAAATGGTTTCTGTATAGAAGTGTTTGCCTGGTGTTTTGATCGAAAATAATTAATGCATGCTTACACTTATATGACCATAATCATTTTATGTATAGAATGAATAAGTTCATAATACGAGTCTGTTCCCTTGAGATTTGTTCCATCTACTTGACTCTTGCTATGTCCTGGTTTGATTTCCCGAAAGAACCTCCTCCCAGGAAGTTCCCTCGCATTCCAGAGACGGAGTGAGTTCCTCGAAAAGACTATCATTTTAGTAAACCCACGAGTTTACCTTACCCCTAACACAGAGTTCATGGCTCGGTGAATTAGGAAGGCTTTTCAGTCATGTCACCAAGCCTAGGGATAATTACCCAAGAAACCGCTGAAGGATCATGTGATCTGAGTCTGGAAACCTTGTACAAGAGAGAGTAGCTCTCTCAGGTTTTCGGTGTTTCATCACCCGAGAAACCAAAGGGTAAGACCCCTCATTTTCGCAAGTCACGAAATCTCGGTACCCGAAACCCCGACGCGCTCTGTAGATGAGACGGTTTTGCGTGAATAGGTTTCGGCATTTCGACACCCGGGAAACCAAAGGGTAAGACCCCTCATTTTCGCAAGTCACGAAATATCGGTACCCGAAACCCCGACGCGCTCTGTAGATGAGACGGTTTTGCATGAATAGGTTTCGGTGTTTTGGCACCTAGGAAACCAAAGGGTAAGACCCCTTGTTTTCGCAAGTCGCAAAATCCCGGTACCCGAAATCCCGGCGCGCTCTGTAGATGAGATGGTTTTGCGTGAATAGGTTTCGGCGTTTCGGCACCTGGGAAACCAAAGTGTAAGACCCCTCGTTTTCACAAGTCGTGAAATCTCGGTACCCGAAACCCCGACGCGCTCTGTAGATGAGCCAGTTTTGCGTGAATAGGTTTCGATGTTTCGGCACCCGGGAAACCAAAGGGTAAGACCCCTCATTTTCGCAAGTTGCAAAATCTTGGTACCCGAAACCCCGACGCGCTCTGTAGATGAGTTGGTTTTGCGTGAATAGGTTTCGGTGTTTCGGCACCCAAGAAACCAAAGGGTAATACCCCTCATCTTCGTCAATCACAAAATCCCGGTATGCGAAACCCCAAATTGGTGTAGCGTGAATGGGTTTCAGCGTTTCGGCACCCGGGAAACCCAAGGGCAAGACCCCTCATCTTCGCTAGTTGCAAAATCATGGTACACGAAACCCCGATGCACTCTGTGGATGAGCCCTAGGTCACCGAATAGAGTCTTGTGGTAGGAAGGAGGAGTCCTGAAAGAATCTAGACCGCCCATTTGTAGGGATGCCTGGCGAAGATCTAAAGTTGTCGGGGTTCTGGAGATCGAGGAAATATGAGTGAAGAACCCACCAAAATCCTGAAAGGTAAAATGTCGATATTTAATCCAGGTTGTTGATCAAGTCAACAATCTGGACCATAGATCCGGATGATATCGGGCTTTCGAGTCTCGGGGATTAAAAAGGGAAAGGAGGAATTCTTGCATCACGATTCCCCGAATCACGAAACCCCAAAAGCATTTAGAGGATTAGCACTAGGTCATAGGATCGGTCATATGAAAAGCGACCCGAGGGAGGAGCTAAAGATCTGTTAGACCCTTTCAGGTTTCAGCATTTTGAAAGACAGAGAATAGGGGAATGCTTGCATCGCGATTCCCCAAATCGCGAAAGCCAGAGCACCTTTTTGGTAAGGCGTGTGGTCATAGCCAACAATCACATGGAGGAGGATAAGGGAAGGGATGGTCTGCGCTAGGCCCCATAGAAATTTGGGGGTTCTGTCCCTCGAAGAAAAGACGAAAAGAAAAAGAAAATCTTAGTTGTCGTAGTGGGTGTGTGACAAATTGGTATCAGAGCATGGTTATAGCACTTGGCCTACTTGGGCTCATGAATGAGTTGTGCAGAAATTCCATTTGAAGTACTCTTAAAAGGAGTAACCCTCTACCTTAACCCCCTTTATCAAAATCCGAAGTTAAGAATGAAAATTTCCTATTGTGTGTATGCATTTGAAAAACATGAATTATGCGTTGATTGTGAATGAAAATAATGTTGACTAACAACAAGTGTTTTTCTTACACAACAAGCGGACGATCAACCATAGGAAACTACAGACGCATAGAATGGTGATGCACCATGAAGTGGGAGATGGCTCCCACAATAGAGACGAAGAGTCTAACGAAAGGAGAATGGTAGAGACCCCTCCAGATCTAGCGGAGACTGTGAGAAGCCTCATGGTCGAACTACAGAGTTGCAAGGCCGACAATGAGAGGTTGATAAAAGATCAAGAGAAGCAAACAAAAATTAATGCAGTCTTGCTGCAGAGCTTATCTGACATACAAATACAATTGCAGCATGGACCTGACACCAGTCACGCGGACCAACGACAGACAAAGAGAAGTCAAAGCTCACCTGGGATACGGAAACGTGGTCCTTTAAGTGGACACACTAGTAGGAGCACCTCGAGAAAGGTCCACCCCACAGATAAGGGACAAGCGTCGGACGATTTCTCTGGAAAGGAAACTAGTGACTCGGAGGGATCTTCTAGTAGAAGAACTAGTTCTTATTCTCGAAGAAAACGGAAGAAGAGGAACCATTCCAAAAATCATAATCTAGAAGAATTCAAGAAGGCCAAACCACCCTCTTTCGATGGTGAAATAAAGAAGGGAGAGGAAGCATAGGCCTGGCTACTTGGACTAAAGAAGTATTTCAGATTCCATGACTTATCGAAAAACTTGAAGGCCTGAGTAGCCACTTTCAACCTAAATGGGAAGGCTTCCATTTAGTGGGACGACCTTAAGAACGTAAAGGGGATTCACGAAGAGGACCTATCTTGGGAACGGTTTGAGAAATACTTCAGGAAGAAGTATCTGTCAGAAAAGTATTTCGATGAAAAGACTAAAGAATTCTATGAACTCAAGCTGGGACAACGCACCATAGAGGAATATGTCAGCAAATTCCTCGAGTTGCTGAGGTACGTACCCTATATAAAATAAAAAAAGGTAAAGGTGCAATGATTCATCAGTGGACTACCTAAGGACTATCAGAATAGGATTGAGTTTGACAAGCCAAAGACCCTAGAAGACACTATCCGAAAGGCAAGATATTGTTATGAACAGCTTGGGCATCGGACAGAACCTCGTGAAGGCTGGAGGCATAAGAATAGTTCGGGATTCCAAAAAAAGGGGTTTAAATCCCCAAGATTTAAAAACTATAAAAATGACTCAAGGATGAGCTTCCCAACCCAAAGTGTACACCAGCAGAATTTCCCCTCCCAGAGCAGAAATAAACCTTTTAGATCTACCCCAGGAAAGATTGATAACCCAAAGAAAGAACCCTTAAAATGTTGGGGTTGTGGAGAAGAACATCTACTGAGGGACTGCCCGCACCAACAAAAGAATAGTTAGAGAATTTACAACGTTCAAGAAGCTACCACCATCAATGACGTGGCCAGGAGCATGCCGCAAATTTATGCAGCCTTGGATAATAAACAAGATGACCACCAAGATTCAGTGGTGGAGATGGAGGGTATGATCACCAACCATCTAGTGTCTATTCTAATTGAACCTGGTTCAAATTTGAGTTATATAGCCCCTAAGGTTGTTGATAAGTGTAAATTACAGCCACATAAACATGCCAAGCCATGGTTGGTACAGTTAGCCACCGGTGCCAAAAGAAAAGTAATGGAGGTCATACCATCTTGCCAATTCACTATGGGTGAATTCCCCACCCAAGAAACCCTTAATGTATTACCCCTAGGATCGTATGACCTGTTTATTGGTATGGACTGGCTAGCCACATATAAAGCCAGATTGGACTGTTACCATAAAACCTTAGAATGTGTAAGTGAAGAAGGAAGAAGGATAACTCTTCAAGGGATCCAAAAACCTTTCTCGGTGAGATGAATATCAGCTCTTCAAATGAGAAAGTATTGCAGAAATGGGTGTCCATTATATGCGATACAGTTGTTGGAATCAGTTGAAGATGACAAACCCAGCCTCAAAGATCACCCCACACTAAGAGAATATAGAGATGTATTTCCGGAAGAGGTATCGGGTTTACCTCTGAGAAGGGATATTGACTTCTCAATAGAAATTGCACCAGGAGTGGTGCCAGTGTCTAGGACACCCTATAGAATGAGCACACCCAAGCTAGTTGAGCTTAAACTACAACTAAAGCAAATGATGGACAAAGGCTATATCCGACACAGCATGTCCCCATGGGGAGCACTAGTTCTATTTGTGAAGAAGAAAGATTGTAACCTCCGACTATGCATAGATTATAGACAACTCAATAAGGTAACCATAAAGAACAAGTACCCCTTACCCAGGACCGATGACCTATTCGATCAATTGGGAGGTGCTTCCATCTTCTCAAAGATTGACTTGAGATCTGGATACCATCAAGTCCGAATCAAGCGTGAAGACATCCACAAAATTGCCTTCAGGATGAGATATGGTCACTATGAGTTTGTGGTAGTACCATTTGGATTGACCAATGCCCTTGCCACTTTTATGTGCTTGATGAACAATGTGCTCAAAAAATTCCTAGACAAATTTGTACTGGTTTTTATTGACGATATATTAATTTACTCCAAGAATAGGGAGGAACATGAGGAACATCTTAGACTTGTACTTCAAGTGCTAAGAGAACATCAGCTCTATGCCAAATTTAGCTAGTGCG
>SNQJ01S0019069.1:44378-66466 GCA_010110895.2 Picea sitchensis
GGGTTTCCCAGGATACTTCTTGTGTTCTTGTGCATGGTGTTTCTTCTTGTGATCTTGGTTGCTACAACATTATTGTTTATGGTTAAGTGAAATGCTAAAAATGGAATGAACTTCATGCTTAACCTAGCTTATGAAAAATCAGCATTCCTTTCCTAGTGGCCCAATATTTAACATAGCTTGATAGTCGTTCAAGGTTAGGGTTAGGATTTTTGCATGCCTCAACCTACAATTAATGTCAGGGTTTTGGACACTTTAGCTAAAATTCCACATCTTACTAGATCCATGTCTGTGCTAATGGAAGTTAATGTGGCATCCATGTTGTACCATGGTGGCCAACAGGATAGGTAAATTTGTGAGAGGCCTAAATTCTGCATATGAACTCTAATTGAGGTGATTTTTATGTCGTTGGAAAACTCTTGAAGTGTAGAAAAACGTCAAGAGATTGCAAGCTTTATGCGCAAAGTTTTGACCCAAAAAATGGTCATTAAGACCTCAAATGGGCTCCAGAAGGTTCTAGGCTCCAAATCACCAAAGCAGGACCAACCACTATAATGGGCCCTGCAAGCCAATAGCCCCAATTTTTCCACCCATAAAGTACCAAAATAGATGACAAATTATAAATGATCCTTCCGGGTCAATATTAATAGGTATAAGTATACAATTATCATTTTTTTCCAAATATAATTGCAAGGTTAATATCGAATTATTTTTTAGAATATATATAATTACATTATATAATATTCAGTGAATATTTAAGGAGTTAATTAGTGAAAAGACTCAACCTTTTTTCCACTGAAATTCTTCACTAAATCTAGTAGGAATTTTATGTGAAGTTATAGTTCCATCTAGTTGATGGGAACTTTGACTTTGAAAGTTTTCCCTTATAGTTTTTGGCCCATTTGAGGACACAGATCATCGAAGTTCTAAAATAATAATAAAAATAATAAGTAGATCAAGGCAGAACTTTGCCTTGCATAAAATAATAAACTCATAGACAAGGTTGAACTCGTCCACTTTTTTTACCAAGAAAAAAGTGTATTTATGTTCAAGGTGAAAATAAATAAATCATGAGGTGCAAATATATGATCAAAGTCGTTCCTCCATATGGCTTAGTGTGATTTGTTCATCAAGATTTATCAATCATCCACCCTCATAACTTCACAAGGCAAGTTCACTATATAAAAGTAAGTGCATTACAATCCATAACAAATGGTGCTATGGAAAAAAAGATCTAACAAAAAAAATAGTATGACATATTGCATGGTTCAACATTTTTATAAACCATGAATCATGAATTGTGTATAGACTAATGCTCTCCCTTGAAATTCTTGTAGGATGATATGAACAAACTCAACCTCTTTCCATTGAAATTCTAAAAAAATTCAAGTAATCACTTACTCTCTTAAAGTCCAATAAACCAATTTAATCTTTTGATTCGTTCCTTCCTTTCTTTGTTATCATATGATCCAATATTAAACTCAAAACAAAGTTATTTACTTATCCTTGTAATTTCAACCATATCCAATACATAAGTGTAGTCATAGGTACAAGATTGAAGTTATTAAGACTTATTGCAATATTTAGTTTAACGGTACAAATAAGTATGGCAAACAAATTAATCTTTTAAATAACAATGATAACTACAATTTTAATATAAGTGTAAATTTTTAGTAATATAATGGTAACTATAATTTTAATATAATAATATGGATTGTTCGTAAGAAGTTAGTATTTTTTTCAATTAATTATGAGAATCATTGTAATTTGTGATATTTTATTTAAGATAATTTTAATTTTAATATAAATATAAATTGCTAATAATATAAAGGTAATTATAATTTTAATATAACAATTAAAGTTAATATTTTTTTAAAATTAATTATGATGATCATTGTGATTTATAGATATTTTTCATAATCATTTCATTTATTCCTAAATTAAGACTATAATCATTAATATTTGTGTATTTCAAAATAGTAAAAAATATTAATAGACATAAATAAGAAAGTTAATATTGTGTACGATGAGATATGAGTTGGTGCAATTAGAATTTACATATTGTTTTAGAGTGCAAAAGGTTAGAGCTGACATATACAATTTTCATTTACTTTATTTTTTTTATTATTATTTAAGAGTGACACGTGTGAGCTCCAAGTTGAATTTAGGCATGGAATCATACTCCAAGTTGAATTTAGGGACAGAATCATACATCTACCTAATACTGGGTTGTAGAATGTGCCTCTAGGCCCAATAAATATAGAAATAGTTTAGTTTTTTTTAGCAAGGCAAATTTGACCTCGCCCATTATAGGTATCTTCTTAAAATAGGTTAAAACTATAAAGAACAAAGTTTTATGGTCAAAGTTCCCCATAAATCATGTAGAATTTAACTTCTCACTAATTTTTTACTAAATTTAATAATAATAATTAAATTTGTCCACATTTTAACTTACTTCATAAACATAAATAATAAAATTAATAATTAGAGGTGACAAGCTAGTTATTTATTCTTAAATAATTAATAAATATAATTACAACAAGTACACAAGTTAGTTATTTATTCTTAAATAATTAATAAATATAATTACAACAAATACACATTGTACAAGTAATGAAAAGTTGAGAATTATTTTTCTAGCAGAAAATATTATAGCAACAAATAGTACCCTAAGTACTTATTTGTTATCATTTATTTATTTATTATAAATATATTTTATCTAAAAGTAAATATTTATTGATTGTAGTTATAATAATATATAATAATGATGGGTATTTAAAATCCTAAAATTACTTACTTAAATATAATTAAAAAATTAAAACCACCAAGTTACTTCAAACATATGCAAATCTTGATTCACTAAAAACTCTAATTTCATTTAGTTATTTTGATTCATATTTTCATAAAGAAAATTATAATTACAATTTATCTCATTATAAGCACATTTATCAATAAATATTTGTGTACCCCCAAATATTCATAAAAAAAAAAAATACAACAATTGCCCTAATACAAATAAATATTTACTTATTTTAATTCAAAATTTCATAAATCAAATTATAATTACAAATATTATTATAAACATATCTTCAATATTAAAGAGTAAAAGATACAAGTCCCTAAGTTAATATTGACTTATCTCTAGGTATCAATAGGTAAGAATCTAGATCACAACACATACTCATGGGCACAAATAGCAACGTTAATATTTATTTATTTTTAGGATAAGTGGCATTACAATACAATAAATTCAAATGGTTTAATAGGCATGATCACAACACGTATTACATAAAGCAAAACAAATATCACATAACCTTCCAAAATCACAAAGTTACCGTATTCAACACATTTCGTCCATTGCACTTAGGCAAACCAAGTCCCATGAAACGATTCTGTCCACCTTGTAAAATATTCTCTTCTCCTGCAAGCTTGAATCGACCTTGTAAAATATTCCATTTTAATCTGGGAGTCGGTTAGGTTTTCTTTGAAAAGACTAGATACGCATGGCCAAAAATAATTATTCAAATCTACTCACGATTGACATGATTGTCGCACAATACAAGTACGAACGGTGTTTAAAAGGACCATTTTGTCTTATTGGTTTTTCTATTTTTGCATCAAATGCTTTAAAGCTTCCAGAAATATGCCCGCTCGCCCTCTTTCATCCACTGCAAAACCATTGGACGCATCTCCAACTGGTATATTCCCTGTACAGAGAAGAGCACAGTAGAAAAGGAATAATTACTTTTTATCCCGTTCTTCATAGGAACCGTCCAAATTGTGCCGACCAAACAATTATATAAATGCAAATTGATAACGAGTGTTTTAAAATATGAATGCTGTCTAATCCTCCTTGTAACATTTTTTAAAATAGTACCGACTTTTTGCAATGGGGAATTTTTTTTCTGGATATAGTAATATGACCGATGAAGGACTCAGAAGGTTCCGAATCTTTTATTTCTGAACGATAACATGTTCAACTAACTGCGGAAATGCATCATTCCAATCATTAAAACTCTCCAACTAAAATCCCAACACACTGTACATACATTGCATCACAAATTGCACAAACTTATGTCCATCGTTTCCAATTGTAACTAAAAGTCAAAAGCTTATCCTCTTATCGCCGTAAGATAAGAGGCACTGACTACCTGTGCCCCATCTTGAATGGACATGCACCCTTTTGCTTAATGTGCTTGGATTCCTTTCTACAAAAGTATGGAGGAGAAAAGCTAAAATCTAGTGAATTTTACATTTTTATTATATCATTCTTAAAATAAATTTCTTTTAAAAATGACCTTGCTTATAAGACTTAGAACTTTATCATGAAGAATTAACTATAAGATAAAATCAATTCTAATGGATGTTGGGAGGGTTATAGTGGTGGCGACATGAGGTAAACCCTTGACCTGTCATAAAATGTGGATACTCACATATATGATTACCAATTCTTTTCTGTGAAAAAAAGACTGTTTATTTAAATATTTAAAAACTATAAAAAGATTTAATCATATGAATTTAAAAAATAAAAGAAAATAAATCAAATAGTCACTCCATGCCTTTGATAATCATCGAATGCAGTTGTACTAATGTGAAACTAATTCCTGAATAAGAGAGATGACACTTTCGTATTTTATATTTAGTACGCTTGCAACTCAGAAATAAGTACAAAGGAACTTAGAATCAAACAAACACATATAATCAAGAAATAGCTAAATAAATCAGTGTCCAATATGTCTAATCTAAACACATGAACACATCTAATCTAAGGACACAAGTACAGAAGTATTTTTCCTGGTGTTTTTTTGGTGTGTTATTCTGCTAGAACCTGATAGCTACAATCTCACCACTTCAAAAATACAATTTCGTTACTTTAAAAATGTGAGTTAGGGATTTCAAATCAACTCAGAATGTTAAAAATGCAATTTATATCACTGATCCATCAACCACATAGAATTTTGGTTTGCTGGAATTTGACAAGAATGAAAAGAATTAAGAAATTTTAGTGTAAGATGACATCACATAACCTAGGGACTTGCCCTCCAAAGCCAACATTTAAGCCCTAAAATTCACAGCTCAAAGTCAAAACCAGAAATCTAATCAATGTATTAGGCTCACCTTAGATGAACAAATAACCATGTCCAAATTCTGCAATATTGGAATGCAAAGAAGCAAGCTACCATTGTTTGTTGCACCCACAAAAGTAAGGTGTTCTTATAGCCTAGGATCACTTGTGTAGCACACAAATAAACTGTAAGGAAAAAATTCATGTCTGACCTAAAACTGACCATAACATAAAGAAAAATAAATTGAAGTAGCATAGTCATCTTAACCCAAAATATTTTAAGTAATAGAAGGTTTGCAACAAGGTTTTCCATCTCTCTGAATGTTATGGATCTATTCTAGTAAATTATATCCATTTATTGTTGATACAGTGGGCTTGTGGCTTGTTTACTGTTTTCAACAGTGATTTTAGTCACTATGACTTAGCATTTGATATTTTTTTCAAAATTAGATGAGCTCAAATGAATGAAATTTAGCTTTCCTGCACAGAGGTCAAATATTCGCAGGGATCTTACCTATTACATGACCCTGACACAACACAACAGAGATCTAATTATATGCAGGGGACCATCTCCTTTATGACTCTTGGATTCTTTTTGTAATGCAGCTGGATTTTGCATTGAAAGGTTTCAAACTTTAAACAAAGTAAGGGAATATAATTTTGGACTGTTGTGCAGATCCCTGTTAGGATCTGGAATAACCTGCATTATTATCACTACCAACATTATATGAAAATGAATTATGGAATCTAGAAATGACAATGATGCTCTTTCACTTCAAATGAAAAGCTTCCTATGGGGTTAGACCTTTTTATTAAAATTCTAAATGTAGTAAAGACTCAAAAGACAAAAGAATAAATAATCTACTCATTTGCCTGTATGGTGATAGAAACAGATCCAGAGAATCTGACCCAAGAGAGCCTTGGCAGAGAAAGCTATAGAAAATATCCATAAAATGAAACTTTACTACTCTGCAACATACTAAGCACTTTATGCTCAATTTGCCCATTTTTTGTTTATGTTTAAACAGACATACCCTGTCTCAATAATTAGATACTCTAAATATGTAACAAATTTCCTGCTGGTGCATTTAACTAGGCTAAAACATTAGTAGAAGCAAAGAGGAGATCAGCTATCCTCTGTATCTATACTTCATTTAAGCATATACTAATTGAAACAATATTTGCAACAATTGCTTCCTAGAAACAATATTGGTTTTCAGTAACACTTGACTTGATGTTAAAAGAATTAGCAAAGCTCTAGAGTAGCAAGCACGGGCAATATGAGCACAAAAAAGCAGTCTAATAAATACATCCAAATAACATTATGACATTGAATAGTATTTGCTGGGTGAAGGCTATGACAAGAGAAACTGACTTAGAGAAACTGAATATGTACAAAGCCAAAATTCCAAAATGTTACTGGGTTCTGAACATGTTAGCAGTTAAATTACATAAAAATACTGTCTTAAACAATGTACAGAAGTCTCTACTCACAATGTCGGATCCCCAGAACCACAGTACTAACAGTAACCTAAACTGTAATCCAACCTCTCTTTCCCTACTTTTACTTTCTTCTTCTACAAAATCACCTTGACATCTTGTCCAAGATGTAATAAGAGAGGATCATTTTCACAAGCAACTAATCTTCCACTGACTATCCAATTAGGGATTTAGGGTTAATGTTTGCAGATTTTGTCTTACAATGCAATTCATCTGTTTTCAAAACTTGAGGTGAATTCTGCTGTTTGCACTCTCAAAACCCACTCTCCAAATTGAGGTTTTGAGTTGTTTGCACGACTGAAGGGCTCCAAAATGCTGCTTCTGTTACAAAGACAGATTCCCAATTCATCGAAAAAAAATCAAAAACAGCAAGCTTGCATTCACATGCTATGTGAGACAAAAAAATTAAAATCCGGGTGCCGAAAATCAAGCTGCTTCAACCAGGAATCAGCAGCACAAAGTAGAGACACCAGCCGTTGCTGATCAATACTCTCTGCAGACATCCACAGGTTTCCCTGCATTTTGTAGGTAGCAAGCCCGAAGGGAGGAAGCGCAATGCTATGAGTATCGTTGGTTTCAACTCTTGCTTCTTTATCACAATCAAAAACTTCATTGTCTGCACCAAAACATTCACAGTTCAAAATTTAGCACTTTGTCTGATACATTATCAGGATCCCACTGCCTAGACATGAATCCAGAAAGCTCAAAGGTAAAATGACAGGAAGTCCATAGGAAGGTTTTTTCACAAACCTTGGAAGAATGGTGACAGAGTGTGATAAGTTAGGAAGCATGCCGATATGTCTTTAATGCTTCTTCCTGTTGGAATGTGATAAATAGGATACCTGAACCATATCCACAAGGTTGTTTACAGGTCAATAAACTTATAGCAAAAATGAAGAAATAGCAGGAGATTTTATTGATAAACAATTCAGGAACTTACCACGCAACCGACATCCAGCTTGCTGGACAAAGATCTACGCTTCTCAAAGACATAAGTTCGGGATATGAACGGGAGAATTCATTGATCTGAAGGCAAATGGTAGAAATAAACTTAGAAGTTTTCTATGCAAACAATACCTCATAATTATTCATAAAGAATTTCAAGGTGCATTCATTTCGTTTGAAAAAAGCTTAAAGTAAACTTAACAGACTAAATGTTGTGAGAACCTATATGGAAAACTTTAATATGTTACTTTCCCCTAAGTATATGGATAAATTTGGCATAAATTTCAAATTTGGAAAATTTTGAAGTTACCTTGTCCATGAGAGGCACTCTTTCATAAGGCGATGCTCGTTCAAAGTACTGGAAAGAAAGATAGCCAAGCCTATCCCTATGGCGGAACTTACAGTAGTTTTCTTGATCAAACCTTGAATCTTCAGAGTCGGCGTCCCAACCTTCTGATCTATCACTCGTGTTGATTAAAGAGCCAAACACTTTATCATTATCACTGCAGTCGCTCCAGAAATCAATGTTGGATTCCTTGATTTCAGAATCACTTGAATCACTCTCTTCTCGAGGAATCCTGAGGTATCAAATACAATGTTTAAACTTTAAATTCAAAAGCCAAATAAACTTTGAAGAAAAAAAACAATGTGGATCAGACTCTCCTGCAAAATTTCTGAATGAAAGATGAAATATGCACTAATTTTTTTATTATGCATATAAACAGAACAGATTTTAGAGTGAAAACAAAAAATTGACAGACATTTTTTTTTTCAAAGAAACATAACAGATTTTGGGCTGAACTTCTAATCCTAGGTAAAATAATAGAAAAATTTGCAGAAAAATTATAATTACCTGAATTGTACGTAGGATTTGGTGGTATACAATTGAATAGCAGATAGATATGGAACGTAGTACTGAATTACTGTTTCTCCGCTGCTATTCAACAGAATTGGCACACCAGTCCCGTAGGCACTGGCTTCATCATAGATGTCCCAGAGGTCTCCCAGGGTAAAATATTCCACAGATTCTGCATCAGAATCTTGCCAATAATCATTCCGGTCCATGTCCCGAATGCATGTCTACAGGTTCAGAAAACGTTGATCAGATTATACTTTTAAAATTGTTTCTAAATTTAGTGAAATGCCTAAATAGGCACAAAAGCCTGCCCAAACTCAAAACTTCAATAAAAGTGCTTAGTGAAGTTCTACGAATTCCTCAAAACGCTGAGTTCTACAGATTGAAATATAAAATTCTCATTAAAATTACCAAAAAGATAAAGAACTAGAGTATAAAGAATTAGCTTTAGTTTGATCTCTATATTGAACGTACCTTTGGCAGGTGATGAGCTCGGACATTTGGAGTCGCACGATCCAAAAAGCTTTCCAAGTTAGAATGCAATGACTGATTTAAACAAGACATGTCGTATACTGGACAATAAGTTTCTGCTGTCTGATCAGCCATGAGCAACACCAAACTAACACTTTAAATTCGCCCACAAATCCACAAAAAAGAGGCTCTCTGCTATACACTGGCTCTCACGGATTCTTCAGTTCCATAATATGCATCAAAGAGAATATAACGCCTAAGCTTTAATCATAAAATTCAGAGCATAGCAAATTTTGAGTCTTTCAATCCTTATCCAGCTGTCTAAAGCCTTCGCATTCTCATTCTGACATTTTAACAAGAACAGCCAAAGAAACTAATTTGAAGCTCAAAGCTACTAAAAAACCCGTAAAATCTCGCAAAACGACGCGATCGTTCGTATTCTCCTAAAATTTCACAGAATTCACAGTGATCATGGCAGGGCAGAGTGAATAAAACGCAGCAGGAAACTCAAAACTTGAAATTTAAGTTCAAACAACTCCAAAAGCAAGTAATGGTTACTCTGGGACAACGCTACCTTATCCTTCGCAGTACTCCACTGTTTTGAGTGAAAACGAATTCAAATTTTGACCAATCGAGCCACAGAAAAATACTCACTCCATCAATGCAAGGTAGCCGGCAGGCGAATCAGCGGATCAAAACTCAGAGATTTCAAGGCTAACGATGATTCCACGAATGCTCCGCCAGCAGAAGCTCAAATGGCCTTCTGGACAGCAACACCTCTTTTAAGAAGCAGTGACGGATCTCAAAACTTTATAGCCACAAAATAGAATGGTTTGTCAGGCACGTGGAAATTAATTCCGATATATATAAAAGCCGGCGCCGGACCTCCGCACCTAGGAAGGACTTTTATTATTTTTTCTTGTTAGTTGGTTCTCTCTTCATAATTGCAAGATCATCTTATTCTTGAACCTCTTTCACATGACAAAGGTTAAATGGATATGTTAGTGTTGTAAAAAAAGTAAGTTGTTTGGGTTCTAGAGTATATTTTATTCTTAGTGATGGTATGCAAACTCATTATGTTAGTGTTGTAAAAAAAGTAAGTTGTGTGGGTTCTAGAGTATATTTTATTCTTAGTGATGGTATGCAAACTTATTGAAAAACCGTTTTTATATGGAAAAATGATAAAAAAAATGTGTGACATGGCATTGTAATTATGGAGGTAAATTAATGAGTTTTTATAATTTATTTTATTTTAGTTATTTAAAATATTTATTTTTAGTGATGGTATTTAAATTTATTTATTGAAAAACCGTTTTCATATGAAAAAATAGAAAATGTGTGAAATGGGTAGCATTGTGAATATTGAGGTAAATTAATGAGTTTTTATAATTTATTTTATTTTAGTTATTTAATACTAATTGTTTTTTTATAACTTATTTTATTTTAGTTATTTAATGTTGATTTTACATTTTATTTTAGTTATTTAATATCATTTTTATATGAGAAATTTATTTTAGTTATTTAATACAGTTTATACATAAGAAAAAGGACATATAGTGGATAAGAATATATTAATGAGCTTTTATAGTTTATTTTATTTTTAATTATTTTATTTCATTTTATTGAAAGATAGCTTTCATATTATAAAAAAGGACATAAAGGAAATACATAAATTAGAGTTGTTAATAAATTAGAGTTGTTAAAGGTGAGAAATAAATAGGTTTGAGTTGTTCAAGGAGTAATGAATCACTAAATTTATTTTTATTAAGTAAATTTGTTAAATTTAATTTATAATGGAAATTTGAAGTGTGGAATTAAGTATAATAATTGCATGGAAACTTAAGCTCAATAAAGAGTGGACGAAAATTTAGGAGAAAAAAGATAAAGATATAAACTTGGATGAAAATCTTCTAAATAAATATTGAGCGGTCTCTCTTAACATGATTGAGAAACGGAGGAGATTTTATAGTTGTAATATTTGTTTGGAGACATTACAAGATAGTTGTATCCAACTATAGTTTTACATATGCATCTACACAATAGGTCACATGGAGGAAGAGGGAAAGGTTGACCAAGCAAACATAATCACCCCACAACCAATCAACAATTATGTTAGTATGAGATACCACTTCCCTGTGATTTTCCCCCATTAACATAAGAATCATGGTATGTTGTGAAGAAGCCAATAATTACCATAGTACACCAAGTGGAGTCTTTGCTCTAGAATATTGATGAGATATGACCTTAATACTTTTTTAAAAGCCCATGAAATTTATGTGTCTCTTAAAGTGTACCAAAATAATAGGTAATAAGACAAAAGGTCTTTGATCAAATTGGACCTTGGGGTATATAGTAGTTTATTTTGACACTAAGTAAGCTCTAATGATAAGGACAATATGCTTATGGTCTTCATAATGAATCAGGGATTTCGGAGTGTAAGGATTTTTAAATAGGTATTAATGTGTACCATGAATTCCATAATATATTGACTGTCGAAAATGAAAAGTTGCATATTGAATGGGGAAAATGAAAAGTTACTTCGTTTTGGGTTTCCTATTGCATAGTTTACATATATGCTAGTAATGAGGTATGAGAACAAACCTTGAACTATTTAATTTGAGAGAAAAGACTGAGAATATTAGCTCCTAAAACAACTTGTAATGATGATAAAATCATTTTCAATTTAGAAATAAGTATAATAACAACGATGAAGTCTAGGATAAAGTGATCTCTAATAGATTCCAAGCATACTTTATATATGCTTTACAAACCTCCTCCATAATTCCTCTATGAATATATCTTTTAGATACTTTGGAATCAAACATAAAATATCGAATGGTAAAGTATTGTCAATATCTAAGCAAAAAAAATGCATAAGAGTCAGAAACTCTACATCACAAAAATGTTAATAACGATATTTGTCCAAATACATAAAATAATTAAACAAAAAATATATATATTTACTTACCAAATTTAAAATTAACTAAACAACAAAATGAATGCATAAAAATAAAAATTTAAATATTACAACTAATAAAAATTATATAAATTAATAAAATGTCATAAATCATTATTGTATATACTTTCTAATCCATATAAAATATTCTTTTTTAAATCTCACCAACTCAAAATAAAAATTAATATCAAATAACTTTAAAAATATTAATAACATATAAAAATTAATATCAAATAACTTTAAAATATTAATAGCATATATTATACTCCTCATTTCAACAATATCACATACCATGGAAATTAACAAATTTATTTTTTATCCATCCGATTTGTACAATTTTCTTATCCACACAATGCAACCAAATTCCAAATTATCTATTCAATCATGATAAGGGCTAACGAACATCATGTATGTTTGATATTTGATCTATATCATGTAACTATCTCATAAGGGTTAGTGCTCTTCTTAGCATCATCTATATTTGATATTGATCTCTATAGCCATCTTGGCCATGTGGACTAAATACCAAATTTGTTTAACATGTGTGCTAAATACTCTATTTTTAAGCTTCAAGTTTTGAGTGGTTGCCTTTGGCCTCATTCAAGTTTTGAGTGGTTGCCTTTGGCCTCATTCTTCAATCATGACATAGTACATTTGCACTTGAAGTTAACTCCAACCATATGTTTAGGACACATGCCAAATAGTTCCAAGAGTCGTTTAAGCGTGTCATTTCAAAGATGAAAGGTAGAATAGTTTCATGGAGTTGGCTTTTAATTTCATTCACATAGTTAATGCTTTATGTTGTCCATGACTTTATGTTGTAAATTTTCTGAGCTAAATCTTATCTCCGGTTGTTTATGCCAATGGGGTGGTCACATTTGAGTGGCGTTTCTTATTATTAATATATTTTTTGAGTGATTATGTAAGTATGTGTGTATAAAATTGGATGTAGTAGTATTTGTGTTTTTAATGAAGAAAAGGTCAACTCTACTATCCCTAGAGTTATATAATAAATATAGTTCTCCACAACATTGTATCAAAACATAATACTATGTTTTTTACAGCATTATTCAACTACATAGAAATGAAAATAAAACTAAACTGTTAATAAATTCAATAATACAATATTCACATCAACATGAGGATTTAAGTGGAAACTCAGTTTGGAAAACCATATCTTGATCAATCGTTTTCTCTTTATTATTCTGCAAAATATTTTATAATAGGCTCATTGCCCTCTCAAAGTTTACAAACTCAGCATGTTGCTAAGTCGAAGGCCATTATAGCATCCTTTACTCATCAATTCTATCTGTAGAGCACTCTCCAATTTCTCTTCACACTTGTATTATCCTTCATCATGTTAGTAATTGAATTTGTGGTCACTTGGCCTTTCAACTTCTCAATGCTTGCAACACCTCGTGACCTCATATTCCATGGTGTTTTCATCTCTTCACAACTTTCTTATGTGTTATCTCTTCCTTCCTTCCAACACTTATATTATTTCTCAAGCATCTATTTTATTTTCCCTTTTTAAATGCCATGTGGCACCATGATATTGGTCCATGTGCTTCTGTGTTTCCCATAGCCTATATTTCCTTCTCCATGTTCTCTTCCCAATGTTATGTTATAACGTCAAGTCCCTTCCATACATTTCCCCATCTTCCACAATGGGTATTTTTTATTGTTTCTCCAATAATAGAGTGGGGTAATTCACCGATACACCCAGTACATCGGTGGTTCGCATATGCCACCCAATATTTCTTAGTTTTCTCCCAATTCATAGTGGGGTAATTCCATTAGATCCCTGATACATAATGGTAGTCCCAATAGGATGTCTGCGTGTGCTCCCTAGTCACAAATGAGGTGGTCACTATAAATTCTCATCTTTAAGACCACCAAGAATTTCCAAGGTCTCTCCCAACGTGTAGTTGGAACACTTCTAGTAAACCCTCGATTACTAATGGATGTATTATGTCGAGACTTTCTTGGGTCCATTCCATGTTATAATCCATCCATCCACCAACCAATCAAGTATTTCCATGCATACACAACAACTTCCACCTCACTACTATTCACCAATCATTATTGGCCACATCACCATCTACCTCATCACCAAGCTTACTACCACATCATCAATTCCTTCAAAAATATTCATCATCTTGTTGCTCAATAATTATACTAATGGATATCATCAAATTGTTAGTGATGCTCCTACATCAAACTCCCCAGGAAATTAAAATCATGTCTCGTGCTTACAAGTTCTTCAAATCTTCTACTAGTGTTATAAGTTTTGTCTTCCTTATTATCTCGCTTTTGCACCTTCTTCATCATCACTTATGTACTATTATATGCTACTGCATTGCAATTTTTTCTTTTGTTATGACTCATCTTCGCTACTACCAACTTTTGTCTTTCTTTCTTCAACACCATATGATCTATAAATGGTAGGCCTATGGCATACCCGTCTCACCAACACAGATGTTTCTGCAAAATAAAATTCTTCTTTCTATCTTGATCTTCTTCGATTGGTTATAAGCTTTGTCATATGTCGGTAAATAGTCGTTTCGACCAGAAGACGGACCATTTGACCTTCCAATAGTCGAGTCGACAAAATGATAGATAAGTCAACTAGGAGAAGAGAAAATCGACTATCCGCAATTTAGGTCAACAAAATGATAGACAAGTCGATTGGGAGAAGGGAAAGTCGACTATCTGCAAGTCGGGTCAACAAAATGACAGACAAGTCGACTTGGAGAAGGGAAAGTCGATTATCCACAAATCGGGTTAAAAAATGACAGACAAGTCGATTGGGAGAAGGGAAAGTCGACTATCCACAAATCGAGTCAACCAATTGTCTAGCAAGTCAACTGGATGAAAGGACAGTCAGCCATTTGCAAGTTGATTTGACCAAATATCTTGTCGACTAAGAGAAAGCCTCATCAAATGGAAGGTAGATCTAGTCAGCTGAAAAATGTTATTGGCCGAAAAGGAAAAGAGGGAAATGACTCGTGCGGAATGAGTCAACCAACAATTGGGAAAAAATTATCAGGGGGAGAATTTGATATTCAAGAACAAATAAAACCTCTAGAAGGAAAGTTTGATAACAAAGGATAAAGGAAAGACATCCAGAGGACGAATAGGAAAACCAACAGCTTAGAAAAATGTCTAAGGAAGGTAATTCAATCTTAGGGACTGTGTGTGACTGCAAGAAGGCTGAGAAATTCACCCAAGAACTAAACAACACGCCCTAATATTGGATAAAACATCCATGGGTCTCTAAATTCACCCAAGCAGTAAATAGAACACCCAAGGGTGTGTAAATTCGCCCAGGTGGGTATAAATTCACCTAGGAATTTAAATTTTCCCAGGAAATGGGAGAACGCTTTGGATGAGTGCTACGGGATAAAAAAACACACTTCGATGGAGTATGCATAGATTGTCGTAACTCAAAACCAAATTCCCAAAGCATAGATTGCAGTAACTCAAAACCAAATTCCCAAAGCATAGATTGCAGTAACTCATAGGTTCAACATTTAAATGGGACTTTTATTAAGTTGAGGAGAAAATTACAATGGGGTGAGCTATACACAAACTCTATGTATTGTTACTCACTATGAAGAACCAAATTACAGATGCCATGGCTCAGAGACATCTTAGATTAGAGTGAACAGACACATTAACTCATTCATTCACTCAACCTCCAACAAGTTTCCCTCTTCAAGCTTTAATTTTTGCTAATGTCCTTCCCTCTTTCTCCTTGCATCTCCCTTCATTACCCCCCTTCACTACAACCCTCGTCATTTTTAATGGGATACCTTTGGAAGGCCAATTGTCACAGTTATTCATTTCACCTTCCCACTGTGCCAGAAGACAAAATAAAATGAAATAAAACAAAACATGTTTATTTACACAATTTGCAAACATTTGCCAAGATCCAATTCGGATCACACCTCCCCATTTGAAGGCTTTTGGTCCCCAAAAGTTGGATCGTTAAAGAGACAGGAGAACAAGGCTTCAATTTGCCTCTGCATATCTACCATTCCATTGCCGAAGAAGGTGGCTTGTTTTCTTCGTGTCTTCCCTTGTTTCTCTATTAGAGGAGTTGTGTTCTCTCTCTCTTGATGTTCTTTGATGAGGTATGCCTTACCACCCTTGACCAGACGGTACTTGTTTACTCTTGTGTAGAAGGTAGCATCCATATCCCACAAGTATGAGCTTTCCAACATCACTCTGTAAGCGTCCAATGGTGCAACTTCACATTCTACCTCACTGACATAGCTGGCACTAATGGAAAACTTGATTTTACATATCCGAGTGATTCTCATAACAACTTTCCCTTGCAACCATACTAGTGAACTTGGATGCACTAGATCATAGGTTTCTAGACCAATCTCATCAACTAATGTTTTGGAAACCATGATAAATTGAGAGCCACTATCAAACAAGGCATTTACCTTCCAGTCCTTCACTTGAACTTTGATTCAGAATAGTGCATGTTTATCTCCACTCACCCTTGGCTGCTGCAATTTGTGCAAACTACGGCTTCATCCAGATCAGAGGTGCTTTCTATTGTTTTTTTGTCTTGGTAGATTCCTTTGCTTTTCCCTTAGACTTTAGCCACTTTGGATACAATTCCGAATGAATTTTCCAACACTTCTCTTCTGAGTGTCCATATACATCGCAATGTTTGCAATGCCTATTAGGATCCCTCCTTTTCTCGGTTGTGGTTTCTATCTTCTTGTCTCTTTTCTTGATGGTTTCTTCTTGGCCCATGTGTTGATGTCTTTTCCTAGAGTCCAACTCAATGTAGAGATCCTTCTTTCTTGCCTCATCTATGATTTTCACACCATGAAGCTTCAATTGTCTTTGGATAAGGATGAAAATTCATCCAAGTTACTTCATCACCACCCCTATTTCTTCAAGAGAAATATCCAACCTGGTGGCATGCCTCTTGAACTTAGAAGTGTATTCTTGCACTCTTTGTCCTTGTTCTTGCTGAAGTTACTGCCACTTCATGAGTTATTCCTCTTCGTAGCCTATGGGATAGAATTTTGACTTAAGTAATTCCTTGAAATCCTCCCATTTCATCACCATGGGCTTATTGCCTATCCTCGGTGCATCCACATAACTCTCCCACCACAGCAGAGCATGTGCGATCATCTTCAAATGAGCAAAGAAGATTTGTTGTGTTTCTTGGATTTGATAAAAGACCAAAGTAAACTTCCAATTGTTTCAACCAATTATCCAAGGCTTCATCATTAGTTTGTCCATTAAACATGGGTATGTCTAGCTTCACTTCAACTTTGAAAGGTACATTGGAAGATGAAGAAAAAAAAAATTCATTGCCTGAGTTTCCAAGCATCTCATCTTTGGAACCTTCCGGGCCAGCCTTGTTTTCTTCATGCTTAGTCTCTGATGAGTGTGTTTCCTTACCCTTCATTACTAGTAGTTGTGTCACCAACTCTATCAATGTAGCAATGTTTTTCTCCAGGCGAGCCAATCTGACCTCTGGATCCTCCTTCTCATCTTCTTCATGTTGTTTCCCTATCATTGATGGTGCTCTACTTTTTTGTAGGCTTGGAAGCAATGCTTTTCCATTGTTTTGGTATTGGCTACAAGTGTTTATCATGCAGGTGTTCTCCAAGCCTTCGAAACATGCTCTGATACCATCTGATCTGTAAACAGTAGGCCTATGGCCTACTCGTCTCATCAACATGGATGTTTCTTCGAAATAAAACTATTATTTCTATCTTGATCTTCTTCAATTGGTTATAAGAACTACAATATGTCGATAAATATCCACATCGACTAGAAGACGGATCAGTCGAACTCCAAATATTTGGGTTGACAAAATGATAGACAAGTCGACTCGGAGAAGGGAAAGTCGACTTTTCGCAGGTCGGGCCGACATAATGACATACAAGTCGACTGGGAGAAGGGAAATCTGACTATTCACAAGTCAGGTCGACAAAATGACAGACAAGTTGACTGGGAGAAGGGAAACTTGACTATCCGCAAATTGGGTTGATAAAATGACAGAGAAGTCAACTGGGAGAAGGGAAAGTTGATTAACCCCAAGTCAGGTCAGCCAATTGTCTATCAAGTCGACTAGATGAAAGGCGAGTCAACCATTTGCAATTCAAGTTGACCAAGTATCTGGTCGACCAAGAGAAATCATCGTCGAATGGAAGGCAGATCTAGTTGGCTGGAAAACGTTATCGACCGAAAAGGAAAAGAAGGAAATGAATCGTGCAGAATGAGTCAACTAACAATTAGGAAAAAATTATGTGGGGGTGAATTGATGTTAAACAAAAAATAAAACCTCTAGAGGGAAAGTTTGATAACCAAGGATGAAGGAAAGAGATCCAGAGGATGAATTGGAAAACAGCTTAGAAAACATCTAAGGAAGGTAATTTAATCTTAGGTACTGCGTGTGACTGCAAGAAGGCTGAGAAATTCACCTAAGAACTAAATAACATGCCCAGGAAATGGATAAAATGATCATGGGTCTCTAAATTCGCTCAGGTAAGTATAAGTTCACCTAGGCAGTAAATAAAACACCTAAGGGTGTGTAAATTCGCCCAGGTAAGTATAAATTCTCCCAAGCAAGTTTAGATTTTCACAGGAAACAGGAGAACGCCTTGGATTGGTGCTACAGGCTAAAAAACACACTTTGACGAAGTGTGCATAGATTGTTTTAAATCAAAACCAAACTCCCAAAGCATAGATTGTAGTAACTCATAGGTTCAACATTTAAATGGGACTTTTAATAAGATGAGGAGAAAATTACAATGGGGTGAGCTATACATAGACTTTGTGTATTGTTACTCACTATGAAGAACCAAATTACAGATTCCATGGCTCAAAGACACCTTCGCTTAGAGTGAACATGCACATTAACTCCTTCGTTCACTCAACCTCTAGCAAGCTGCCCTCTTCGAGATTTAATTTCTACTATTGTCCTTCCCTCTTTCTCCTTGCATCTCCCTTCATTTTCCCCTTCACTAAATCCCTCATTGTTTTTAATGGGATTCCTTTGGAAGGCCAACTGTAACAGTGGTTCGTTTCACCTTCCCATTGTGCCAGAAGACAAAATAAAATGAAATAAAACAAAACATGTTTATTTACAACATTTACAAACATTTCCCAAGATCCAATTCGGATTACCATATCATCATATCTAAGCATTGTTGCATGTTTTTAGTACTTTCCACAAAGTCTTAGTTACAAAACATGAGTCATGCCCCCACAAAGACATTCCAATTGCATTCACTCTTGAAACTTATGGTCCTTTGGTATAGACAGCCTCCTTAGTGCTTGAACTATAAAATATGGGAGGTTGCAACCTCAGACATTTTACACCTTTCCTCGACTCAATTATTTAGGAAATTGTCCTCTACTTTATAACATCACCACTTCTCAAAGACATACATTTCTCTTTAATAGCCTTCCTCTTCTCATGCAACATCTTTGCAATACATAGACTTCTTGCAGAAATCTTCTCTTATTTGGTAGATCGAATATGCTCATTTCTTATGTCAACAACTAAGTAACACCTTTCATAGTATATTTAATCTCATCTATATCTTGGCATCTCATTATTGATGTGCTCTTAGGCTTCTTAATCTTCACATACACATATTTATCCTTTTGGGTTCTATTTCTTCTCTCATATTGTGTCTTCTTTTTTTCCCACAGTTTTGTTTGTTGACACTTCATCTCCTCCTAGTGTTGTTACCAACTCTAATACCACTTGATGCAATGAGGAACAACCCCATTATCATCAAAATCACACATTATATCTCGTTCTCCACATTGGTATAACAAAACACAAAAATATTGTCTTTTATAACATTATTCAACCACGCAAAAATGCATGTGAATAGAACTAAACTACCAATAAATTCAACACCACCACATTCACATCAACACATGGATTTAAGTGGAGACCCAATTTGGGAAAACCTTTATTTTTTGTAAAATATTTGAAATAGGCTCATGGCCATCTCAGAATTTACAAATTTATCATGTTGGAAATTCGAAGACCATGGTAGCCTTTACTCATCAATTCTATCTCTGGAACACTCTCTCATTTCACCTTACGCTTGCTATATTTATCCTTCCTATTAAAAAAGATTGAATTCATGCTCACTTGGCCTTTTAACTTCTCACTTCTTGCAATGTCCCATGACCTCTTCATCTTCTATGGTGACTTCATCTCTTTACATTATGGTTCCATGGAATCTCTTATTTTCTTCCAATGTTTATATCATTTTCTAGGAATTTGTTTTCTTTTCCCTTTTCAATTGCCACGTGGCACCCTAAGATTGTTCCACATCCTTCTATGTTTCCCATAGTGTATCTTTCTTTCTTCCTATTATATTAATCCTAGTCTTATGTTATATTATCAAGTCCCTTCCATATGCTTCCCAAATGGTCGAGCCTAATATTCTTTATTATCTCCCCAATGGAGAAGTGGGGTAACTCCCCCATACTTTCGATACAAAGGTTGTTCACACATGTTGTTGGGTCATTCTCTATTCTCTCCCAACACAAAGTGGGGTAATTCCATTACATCCTCAATACAAAGCAATATTCTCATTGGTACTTCTTCATGTGTTAAATCCTAGTTACAAAATTGGGTGGTTCCCATAAACTCTCATCTCTAATTCTGCTAAGACTTTCCCATGTCTCTCTCAATGTGGAGTTGGGACACTTCCAATAAAATCCCTGTTACAAAGGGATGTATGTCATCAAGACTTTCTTGGGTCCATTCCACATCATGGTCCATCTAGCAACCAATCAATTATTTCCATGCATCCACACCATCCACGTCATCACCATTCGGCCACATCACTAAGCTTACTACCACATCAGCATTTCCTTCAAAAGTTTTCATTATCTCATTACCCAATATTCTTCTGAGGGGTATCATCAAAGCATTGATGATGCTCTTGCATCAGCCTTGGAATTACTTCTATGACTATAAAAACTCCTCCCCTCTTTTTATTTGACCCTACATTAGTGTCAAGCGCTAGTCCACGGTGGTTTAAAAGTCCCTGCATTCCATGATGCTTATGCCAACGAGAGAGGTCACAATGGAGTGACACTCCTTACTAACATTTTTCATGATTGGATGTGAGACCTATATTCCAAGTGTTAAACTTCCGCACATACCCTTTTTGTGGCACAACTCCATGGGTGTGTGTGCATGCATAATAAAGTCAAATGCATGAGTATTGGTGCCTTGAATTTACTTCTACAACTATAAAACCTCCTCTCCTCTTTACATTATCTTTAATGTTGGTGTCAAGAAATGGGATGTGGCAATTTGAAATCCCTTACTTATTATGATTCTTATGCCAAAAATGGTGGTTACAATATGGTGGCACCCCCTACCAACATATTGCTTGATTGATTGCAGGGAAAATATTCCACTCACTCCACCTTCCCCACCCAACTATATATATACATGTGTATACAATAAAATCAAATCCACCAGTCTTGATTCCTTGAAATTACTTCTATGATTACAAAAAGTATTGATTCCTTGAAATTACTTCTATGATTACAAAAAGTCTTCATCCTTACAACTATATATATACATGTGTATACAATAAAATCAAATCCATCAGTATTGATTCCTTGAAATTACTTCTATGATTACAAAAAGTATTGATTCCTTGAAATTACTTCTATGATTACAAAAAGTCTTCATCCTTACAATGTATCCCACATTGATGATGAAAGCTATAGTAATTCCATGATTATTAAAAGTCTTCATCCTTACAATGTATCCCACATTGATGATGAGGGCTAGTCTATAGCAATGTAAAAGTCTTGACATACCATAGTACGCATGCTACTATAATACTCATGCTACTAAAGGTGGTAATGGTGAAATAACACCACGTACTAGAACATATTGCTTAATTGATTCTGAGACCAATTTTCTACTTAGTCAATCTTACATCATCCCTTTTGTATAGTACAACTTGATAAATATGTATATATATACAATAAAATCGAATGTATCAATGTTAATGCTTTAAAACGGATGTTAGAACTATAAAAACTTCGTTCCTCTCTCTTATCCTCTATTTCATTGTCTATGACATAAACTAAGAATTATAAAACAAGGGCAGCGAAGCAGCATAGTCCCTGCCAAATTTTAATGCAAGAAAATGGAAGCATGTTCAAAAGGCAAATGTATTCGAATGTTGAAGTACGATTAGAACAGCATTCTAATGTTGCAGTATGAGAAAATGCAGCTTTGTGAATGGTATAAAGAAGCATAG